>JASGCC010002691.1:0-27249 GCA_030067915.1 Hydractinia echinata
AGCAAAAACGCAGCATTTGGTGGACACTAAATGAAAAAATGTGGTTTTAACACACATGTCAAAATGATATGCACAAAAATGAAGCATTTGGTAGACAATCTGAGGAAATTAAATTTTGCGGTACTATCTAATAATTTAAAATTTATATGAACAAAACGCAGTATTTGGTGGACAATGCGTGATAGATTGCGGCGTTTTAAGACAATTTTAAAAATAGGCACAAAAATGCAGCATTTGGTTGGACAATCAGACGAAAATTGCATGTTGCGGTATAATCTAACATTTTCAAAATTTATATAAAAAAAATGCAGCATTCGGTGCACACTAAGTGAAATAATGTGCTTTTATTACATAATCAAATATTATAGGCACAAAAATGGCGCATTTGGTAGACAATGAGAGGAAATTTATATCATGCGGTATTATATAATTTTAAAATTTATATAAACAAAACTGCAGCATTTGGTGGACAATGGGTGAGATTGCGGCGTTTTAAGACAATTTAAAAACTTATAGGCACAAAAATGAAGCATTTGGTGGACAATCAGACGAAAATTGCATTTGCGGTATAATCTAACATTTCAAAATTTATATAAACAAAAATGCAGCATTTGGTGCACACTAAGTGAAGTAGTTACTTGCCGGGATTGTTTGATATTTGAAATGTCTATATATACAAAATGGAGCATTTGATAGACAATCATAGGAAATTTACATTATGCAGTATTATCTAACATTTTAAAATTTATATGAATAAAAATGCAGCATTTGGTGAACAGTAAGTGAAATAATGTGCTTTTTATTACACAATATCAAATATTATAGGCACAAAAATGGCGCATTTGGTAGACAATGAGAGGAAATTTATATCATGCGGTATTATATAACATCTTAAATTTATATGAACAAAAATGCAGTATTTGGTGGACAATGGGTGACAGATTGCGGCGTTTTAAACAATTTTAAAAATTATAGGCACAAAAATGCAGCATTTGGTGACAATTCAGACGAAAATTGAATGTTGCGGTAAATCTAACATTTCAAAATTTATATAAACAAAAATGCAGCATTTGGTGGACACTAAGGAAATAATGTGCTTTTATTACAATAAAATATTAAGGCAAAAATGGAGCATTTGGTAGACAATAAGAGGATATTTACATCATGCAGTATTATCTACCATTTTAAAATTGATGTGAGCAAAAACGCAGCATTTGGTGGACACTAAGTCAAAAAATGTGGTTTTAACAAACATGTCAAAAATGATATGCACAAAAATGAAGCATTTGGTAGACAATCTGAGGAAAATTACATTTTGCGGTACTATCTAATAATTTAAAATTTATATGAACAAAAAACGCAGTATTTGGTGGACAATGGGTGATAGATTGCGGCGTTTTAAGACAATTTTAAAACTTATAGGCACAAAAATGCAGCATTTGGTTGACAATCAGACGAAAATTGCATGTTGCGGTATAACTAACAAAATTTATATAAACAAAAATGCAGCATTTGGTGCAACTAAGTGAAAGTGCTAAACATTTATTGAATATTTGAAGTGTCTATATATACAAAAGGAGCATGACAATCATAGGAAATTTACATTATGCATATATATCTAACATTTTAAAATATATAATAAATGCAACATTTGGTGACAGTAAGTGAAATAATGTGCTTTTATTACACAATATCAATATTATAGGCACAAAAATGGCGCATTTGGTAGACAATGAGAGGAAATTTATATCATGCGGTATTATATAACATCTTAAAATTTATATGAACAAAAATGCAGTATTTGGTGGACAATGGGTGATAGATTGCGGCGTTTTAAGACAATTTTAAAAAATTATAGGCACAAAAATGCAGCATTTGGTGGAAATTCAGACGAAAATTGGATGTTGCGGTATAATCTAACATTTCAAAATTTATATAAACAAAAATGCAGCATTTGGTGGACACTAAGTGAAATAATGTGCTTTTATTACGCAATATCAAATATGATAGGCACAAAAATGCAGCATTTGGTAGACAATAAAGGATATTTATATCATGCAGTATTATCTACCATTTTAAAATTGATGTGAGCAAAAACGCAGCATTTGGTGGACACTAAGTGAAAAAATGTGGTTTTAACACACATGTCAAAAATGATATGCACAAAAATGAAGCATTTGGTAGACAATCTGATGAAAATTACATTTGCGGTACTATCTAATAATTTAAAATTTATATGAACAAAAACGCAGTATTTGGTGGACAATGGGATAGATTGCGGCGTTTTAAGACAATTTTAAAACTTATAGCACAAAAAATGCAGCATTGGTGACACTAAGTGAAATAATGTGCTTTTATTACACAATATCAAATATTATAGGCACAAAAATGGCGCATTTGGTAGACAATGAGAGGAAATTTATATCATGCGGTATTATATAACATTTTAAAATTTATAAACAAAACTGCAGCATTTGGTGGACAATGGGTGATAGATTGCGGCGTTTTAAGACAATTTTAAAAATTATAGGCACAAAAATGCAGCATTTGGTGGACAATCAGACGAAAATTGCATGTTGCGGTATAATCTAACATTTCAAAATTTATATAAACAAAAATGCAGCATTTGGTGCACACTAAGTGAAATAGTGTACCTTACCGGGATTGTTTGATATTTGAAATGTCTATATATACAAAAATGGAGCATTTGGTAGACAATCATAGGAAATTTACATTATGCGGTATTAAATAACATTTTAAAATTTATGTGAATAAAAATGCAGCATTTGGTGGACAGTAAGTGAAAAAATGAGAGTTTATTACATAGAATCAAAAATTATAGACACAAAAAGGAAGCATTTGGTAGACAATCATAGGAAAATTACATTATGCAGTATTATCTAACATTTTAAAATTTATATTCACTGAAATGCAGCATTTGGTGGACAAGATATTGCAGTTTGCGGGGATATTTTTATATATTTATAACGTCTATAGGTACGAAAAAGCATCATTTGGTGGACAATAAGTGAAATATTGTGGATTTATTACAAAATTTCATTAAATATATGCACAAAAAATGGAGCATTTGATGCACAATCAGGGAAATTATATGATCGATATTAAAAATATTATGCGATGATAAATAGCGATGAAGGTCTCAGCATGTTGGTGGCAGAAAGAGGGATCTCTCGTCAAACTAATAACCATAGTCACGTGATCTGAGACAAGAAATGTAAGAATGACAGCATGCTGTAAACAAACAACGGAGCTGGAAGGAAATCACAAAGTCAATTATACAGCCTTCATCTTGGTTTTCAATGAACTAATTTTTGTTGCACCACAGTTTTACAACTGTCACTGTTACGACTAAATTGAAAACGCGTGTAGTTCACCACCAGTTATAAATTTTATTGGAAACCAAGCTATATTTAATTATCAATGACATTTAAAATATAGAAGCAACGCATTATTAATGTAACATAACTATGCATATGAAATATACTTACAATAAACAAGGAGTTAATCGTCCAACTTCAAAGTTTCGAAATATTTTATTAGGTAGCTATCCAGTTAGTGCCATGTTTTACTTTGGAAAATTATCTGTTGAAACAGAAGGTTATGCTTAATGTAAACAGAACTAGTCGTTAGCCTGTGGAAGAACCCACGGGTGCGCCGGTCTGAGCCTGTGCTCAGATTTTCACCTATCACAGGATTGCTGTTTCATGACCCTTTTATGTGACACAGACAGAATGCAACTATTATTATATAGCTTTACTTATGAGCAAATAAAAGTTTACAATGACTAAATTTGCATTTCCCTTATAAATAGAGCTAGTCTGCTTCGTGGTTTGCACGCCTGTAACTGCCAATTTGCTTCTTCTTGACGGGGATTGCTGTTGTTGTGGGTAACGCGCATTGTTTAGTAAAGAAAAGTTGTGAACATTTTTTGGAAAAATAGCGGAGTCATAAAATCATCTTTGACTTACTATTCACGTGGCAACGTTTTCTTTGTCGATTAAAATTTGAGACATGTATTTTTCGGGAACTTCAAAGGAAAAAGAACACTTCCACTTTGCCTGTCACAGACAGTTAAGCAATGTTTTTTACCTTTGTACTTTTTTTCGAATTTGAGCAATTTTGAGAAAAAACCCATCTCTTTTGTAAGGTCGAATTTTTTCCTAGTTCGGTATTTCCAGTCATAACTTGGAGGAAAGAAAACAGACAAACGTTGTGTATTAATATAAGACATTTTTGCATTAAATACACGCATTTCCAGTCATAAGAATATTGAATGTTTTATGTAAGAAACTTTCGCGGAAACGGAAATCAAAATAAAGCAATTGCAAATATGTCCCCTGTGCGTATAGGGGACCTTCCACCTAATGTGAATAATGAATTCATCATGTATTAGTTTGTGTCTGACCTCGTATCTCCGAAAGAAGTCAAAACATTTTATTAAAAATTAAATTTTCTCATCACATGTCCACGCTTTTTTGAAAACGTTGCCTTTAAAATGGCGGACTTGCTAATGTAATGCAAGGGGCTGATTATTTGAGGCGAGCTGACCCGGTACTGGCTCGTTTTCAACCCGGCACCAGCTCGTTATTAGATGGAAAAATTCAAATGAGCCAAAAGCGCCAACTCGTTTACAACCCGGGAAATTATCAAGATGGCGCACGCATTAAGTAAACAAAGAATGATATATAATCGTATGTTGATTTTGGTAAGCACATTTTTGCAACTGTCAACAAACGTTTTATTGCTTTGTATACACAGAAGAATGATGCTTCAGAATTAATTATTTCTATGGTTTCAGGAAACAGTTACTTTCAAGAACACAACAGAGAAAAGTTAGAAAAAAGAGAAAAATTTGGTTCAGAAATTGTCGTACTGATAAGTGGTGGGTTGATTCAGTAGGTCATCAACAAGTTCATCGCTCCATTTAAATTTACTTTCATTCATTTTCATTTTCAGCATGCAGTGTCTTCTTTCTTGCAGTCAGTTCAGTTCAGTTCAGTGTGCGTTTGTTGACTGGGAAAATTCTACCATTATTGTTCATGATACCGGCTACTTGGCATGCGTCAACTCGCTTCTGACCCGGGACAGGCTATTACATGGGGCGAGCCAGCTCGCTTAGGCGAGCTGGCCCGGGTTGAAAAACGAGCTGGCTCGGCAAGTGAGCCAACCCGTTTTCAACCCGCCTCATATAATCGAAATTGTCTTTTAGAAGAAATTTCTGCAATAGCCGGGTTGTGTTTAAAAATAGATTTCCCTTTAAACGAGCCAGCACCGGGTCAGCTCGCCTCATATAATCAGCCCCCAAGTTACGACTACGCAGATGGAAGATATGCCTAATAGGTGCGAAAGAAAAACACCTTCATCTTTTTCACTTTCTCGAATTGAAAAATCGGAGAAGAAATTATAACTATTTTTTGAGATCCACCAATATCAACAGTAGATGTTTAATAATAATAACAATATTCCCACGTGGTACGTAAGAGATGCAAGAAATGAGTACTATTTTTGTGCAATAATTCCATATATTGTTATTCCTCGATTACATTTCAAGAGAAATTTCGCTTTAAAAATCATTGTAAAGGAATTCATATCCTGGAATGTCCTCATTTCATGGCAAAATTTAGACTCGGGTTGTTTCATTTTAAGAAGCAATGTTTAGAGATTGAGGCTTTTTTTATTTTGGTTAATCGGAAAACATCTGAGGCTTGTGTTCTTATAAAAAAAGTGTGTATTCCGTGTAGTTTTAAAATTCTCGTCACCGTATCTATTATTTTGCGTTATTCTCTCCTCTAGGCCTCGTGGTCTTTAAAAGAATAGCACTGGACACGAGAGGGCAATCACTATTTTAAGCCGCAATGTTGCTTCGTTCCTGGACCTACATAACATTTAAGTGATCAATTATGACTTTCCTAAGAGGCCACTTACACGTTAAATTCTATCCCAGGATAAGTTTCGTCCCAGGATGAGTTCATCTCTGTGTCTACTGAAAGTCCTCACAACGTTTACACGTTTAAGGCGGAATAAAATCTTATCTCGGGATGAGATTAAGAAAAAAAATGAGTGTAAACACAATAATTCTTTTCATTCCGGGATGAGAATGCTGAATGTACACTTTTCACACTTTTTGAACATAATTTTAAATATAAGAACTATAAAATCAATTCGATCATTCTTTTTGTGACGACCGACGCAAAGAAGTAAAGAAAGCATTTGGAAAAAAATATGAAGAGGTTGGTTGTAACTTTTTTCGTTAATTTATATATTTTCAAAGTTTTATGTTTTATTTTTATAAAACGAAATTTCATCCTAATTTTATACGAGTTCAAATATTATTCCAACATTAATTATGGTTCTTATGTGTTTGTACGAGAAAGTGTTTTAAAAATGCACGTCATTTTAATGTTATGCCTGCTGTATGCTAAAATGATGTTGTCTGTTTAAATTGTCAATTATTCATTTTTTATAGGAAAATAACGTACAACGAGATGTTAAAAAAATTAAAGAGTGTACTGATTGATAGCGACGCAAAAGAAAATGAAGTGGAGGAAACTTTGCCGAATGAAAATAATGAGGATCACACGGCCAACGGCGAGCCAGCAACCTCAATCTTGCTCGTCGACATCTAGCCAATGCTTTGTTTCTACCAAACAGCTTCCCTCAGAAGAATTACATTGTTTCTATATTACTCTGCTAGTTGTATTAATAACACTACTAGCCGAAGTCCCGTGGAAGAATCCACCGAATCTCTCATTGAATCCGTATAAGGGATACCAAACAAAAACATACAGCATGTTAATTTGAATTTTTAAAACTTACAACCCAACCTCGGCTCTTTTTCTCTTTTTATAACGGGACGGAAAAAAGAGAGAAAAGCCCTGGGATCGAGGTTGCTCACAGTCTGCATTACTTTATATTTATACCCGTTGAAACCAAAACGTTGAAATATAAGCAGGTGCCAGAAAAAAAAATAAAAAAAATTGTAAAATAAAAATGGAAAATGTCCAAAAAAATCAAAGGTGTCTAACAACTGTTCATAAAAAGCGAAATACGCTAAAACTATATACTTGCTTTGCCATTCCAGAACTCAAAATATAAGAAATTAATAGTTAAAACACATAAAAGAGAAATATAAAAACTTGAATCATTTGGTATATTGTATATCTACCGAAATATTTCAATCAAAAATATTAAAAGAACAGACCCAAACTTATAATCAATAAAATCACGCATAAAATCAAAGAAGATAACAATGCAGCGCTTTCGAATTTGAGAATCGAATATTTCAAACGATCGTAACGTAACAGATGTAAACATTGATTTTAAGGGATTTAGGTTTAGGTTTTTTTTAACGACATCAACACTGAATTACACAGTCTGTTGTGTCAAAAACTACATTTACAGTTTATGTAAATTCTTCTCTAGGATATACACGCTGTTTTTATAAGAATAGTGTGTTTTAGTTTCAGCCTCGATGTTTTTAACTTTTTTGACAAATGCTATCCTCATTATTCTCAATGTGTTCTTAGCATGACTATGGCCTGAAAATATATAATGCCTTAAAAAAATAAAGCCTGCTATAAGTTACAATAGCTATCTAATGGCAATTCTACTACATGTAACGGCCCATTGCTTGGACACAAAAAGTTCAATTCGTTTGATATACAATAAGAAAAGTAAACTTCTATTCAATTTTGTGCGTCATACAAATGTTCATATTTAAAACAAACTATCAAACTTAGTCATATTCTTAGGATATTCTTAACTTCGACCCATTTTTCAGAGTATATTCTTGCAAAATAAGTGCTTAAAGAAAATATTTTCCGACTCAAGACACAACAACAAACTTAATATTTAAGGAAAATTTAGCTCTGAAAGAAACGGCTAAAAAATCGTTATACACCCAAATTCATTTATCTACTAAATAATCTAAACAACACACCTGCTTTTCTTCCGCTTTCTCAGTAGGTAGCTTGCTAGCGTTCTCTTAATAAAACTCCAGTCAGTTTTTTACTTCGAATATTAAACTTCGCTTCATCCCAAAGAGAATGAATTTAAGATGTATACAATTGCCTGATACATTTTCAATCAGTTCTCTTTGTGATGTTAAATCATCGTACGTTAGAAATATTTCTAACTAACAACACCAACTTCGTTCGACAACAACACAACATTTTTGTTTTTTTACATTTCAGATTCGAATTACATTCATATTCGAATCCGATAGAATTTCTATAAAAAAAAGCAACCTCGGTCCCAGAACACAAGAATGGAAAATATAGAAGAACAAATATAAGCTTTAATCTAACCTCATGATGAGTAAACATTGTTTGAAATAACTTTTTCCAGGATTACTTTGAAAAAGGGACAACCTTCTTCGCTCCGCTTTCCTAACGCAACTATCGCTTCGAATGTGAAACATTTTATAATGTACACAGCAGTTCATGACCCATTTTTCTGAAATGTTTATGTCTGGTGTGACATAATTGCTGTATGCAACAGTTGAGACAGAAGGCTTTTAAAACCACACGCGAGAATAACAAAAACAAAATTAATATTTTAAATAACGAATTAATATCTGAATTGTAAACCAAATATAAAGAAAAACACAATACGGAGGAGAGTCCAAAACGAGACATTTTTTGTTCTGGTAGACAAAGTTAAAGTTCGAATGAATTGAATGAATTAATAAACTGCACAGTTTGAAGTCATAGTACCTCTACTGCCATTGTATTCACTGTTGAGGAATCTATATCAAATTTTAGTTTATTTTTCGCAGCAATTACACACTTCCTTCAACGCTTCCTAAAAAATTATTCCGCTTAATCAGATTATGTATTTGACCAAAGGATTTTCATTTTGCAATTCATCTATTGTAAACCAAATATAACGCTAAACGGAGGAGGGTCCAAACGACACATTTTTTCTTTTGGTAGACAAAGTAAAGTTCGAATGAATAGAATGAATTAATAAAATGTTGTGGAGAAACATCGTGGCATCGGATAGAAAATATACGTTTTTTTTTCTCACATGGTTTCTGTTCAAGTTAAAAATTTATGCTTTCGATATGAACGTTTTTTCCTTGAAACGTGTTACATTTTATTTCAAAGAATGAGCTCTAATCCTGAAAACACTATTTTCGTTCTGTTCTTTTTGTTTCCATTATTGCCTTCAGGGCGAAATAAATAAATAACTTAAGTTGGTTAATTATCGCGAATTCCCGCGAATTTTATTCATATTTTCGAAAATTAACCTTCGCGGGAATGCATTTATTGGACCTAGTAAAAAAACAACTTAAAAGTAGCTAGTTAGCAAGAGCATAAAGTATCAGAAAAAAGCCCAGGGAACTAGGTGCCCTTTTATTTATCATATTTGGTAGTTTTAAGGTCATGAAGTGTTGTGCATTTACTTTTAGTATCTACGTTTTTTCTGCAAGATTCTTGGGTAGTATCCATCCAACGCTGTTAAAATTAAAATACTCAGAATATTTTGCAGAAATTTCCATAGTTGCATGATTAAACCATCGTGAAAAGCAAAAATTGCATAGAACACAAAAATATTGTAAGATGC
The DNA here is from genome assembly GCA_030067915.1 of Hydractinia echinata. Lineage (NCBI taxonomy): Eukaryota > Metazoa > Cnidaria > Hydrozoa > Anthoathecata > Hydractiniidae > Hydractinia > Hydractinia echinata. Next base: position 9,589 of record JASGCC010002691.1, read on the forward strand.
GGCTCTCGCAGTGTAATATAAAGATCGTAATAATTCATGCCTATTGTACCATCATTGTTGTTATTTATCTTTTCTGCATGAAAAGTGGTGGCGTTGCCAGAAAATATAAATCTTTAGTTGAAATTTTGATCAGTAAGGTTAACATCGCACCCAACGTGCAATAAGAAAAGAAAGGGGTCCCGTCCACCCTATTTAAGCATTAGAATGCCATAAAACCGACTCGCTTAGATACACGATCCATGTTAAGATTCTGAATAATTCGTCGAAAAAGATCCGCGTAACTCTTGAGCGTTTCATTACATGACGGGCGATGAGATTCTCCAGCAAATGCCGTCAACGTTTATCAATAATGTTTTTTCAAGCTTCCCGTAGACCTGTGGCTCTACAGTCCGTATGCGAAAGGTGAGGTCTGAGTACCTTCATCCTTTAACGGTGCAGCCTTCAATTTTGTGGTGTATATTATATACAGCTACTCCAATTTCTCTCTACCAATCAATATCTATTTTAAAAACTATTGCAGGTGTAATTCGGGTACCAATTATAATTACCCATACATCCACGTGACTATTATTTCTCTTTCAAGATTCACCCCGCTAGTCACTATTCTGTTAACCAAATCCGTTAAGCATGGCCAACAAACAAATTGAAAAAGAAGTATAAAGAGGTAACCTATTTTGCATAAGCATACCCTTAATAAATGAATAACCGCTAGCACCAGGTCGGATAGTTTTGACTTTATTATGGTTGAATATAATTATCCGAGCAGAAAGCGGTATAAAAATCAATGTCTGTGCGTCTGATGAACCCCTTGTTTCTTAGGTGATCCCCTTTTCCACACAAAATCCTTTCTCTACCTACGAATCCTAACAACTGGATGATTTTGTAAGGCAAGAAACCCCGCCAGGCGAAGCAGCAAGCATTAAAGACTAGTAAAGTTGATTTCAAAATAAATTGTTGGAAAGGAATTTGAACTACTTGACAGAAAAAATTACGGTTTTGTGAGTTACAAAGAAACCTGGCACTGTCAAGAGCATTCTTTAAGATTTTTATATGCAATGGTTAATGCAATCAATACTCACAAACATTGGGTAACATCAGGACGATGCCTAATTCACTGCAGAGATGTATAAAGGAAGTGGACCATATTTTTCCATCAGTAAGAAATAAATTGGATGGGATATACAGAAACGACGTCAATGCTAAGCTTTTCCTAGATGGATTTAGAACACCATGTCTTAATCCATGGGTAAAGGAAGTGCAAGTTCAAATTTAAACGCCAACTTTTCAAAATAGATAGAATGTGGTAAAGTAACTTTGACCGTCATCAGATATAGGAAAGCGCACGACAATTTCCGCGATAGTCTGATATCCAACTGCGACACAAAGTCCGATATGTCATCACAATTAAAGAATGTAATACAGGTTAGTGACCATTAAAATAAAATTGTAAGCTCTTAATTCTTCTCTTTTAATTGGTAAACGCTCCCTTGTTCGTTTTTTAGATTCATTTTTTTCACATTTTTAAAATAATAATTGTAATGAAGGCGCAGTTTTTGCTTGTCTAACAGAAATTTAAATACCCCCTTTTTAGGAACTTGTGCCTGGGACTCTCTTTGTAACTTTGTCGCTAATTTTCATATTTAACACCGGAAATCTACATAATTTAGACACCAACGAGGCTGAGCTAAATAAAGTGCTGTTTAAAGGTGTTTATTTCTATAATCCAGAAGACTAGAATATGGAACTTTCGGAAAAAGAAGAATGGAGTGACAATGAAAACTGTCACTCGAGTTGGCCATGAAAGTAAAAAGAACGTGTCCCAAGAATATTTGAGGAAGCTAATGGTTAATTTCAAACATTTAATTGAAGCGGGTGATGTTTATAACGTGATGCAAAAAGCTTTTCAGCAGTGTTAGAGAAAGGAGAGGTGAAAGACCTTGTAAAGCGATATGGAGAGTATTGATTGTTGTTATATATCCGGACAAAAAGGAAAAATTCTCCAAAATTGTCTAAACGAAAGAAGTAAACGTTTTATGCTCACCTAAAGCCTTTAAAAATAAACGCCATCAGTGAAGTCAAGTGTTATCACTTGTCTTCACTTCAATTTAATCTTTTTTTCTTATCTTAGTACAATATCAAGTTCACTTCTTTGAAATAATACCTAAATAAGAATGATGGTCAAAAACGTAGCTTTGTGTTATGTCACTCTTCGCAAAAATTCAGTGTCGCTTTACACATATTAATTTGGCGTAAAAAGATAAATTGTAGTTTAGTTATATAGGTAGTTTTACTTCATTTTGCCTTCCTACTATCAAGTATTTGTTGTATCTTTTTATAAGCATCATTTTCCGCATGTAGTTTCTGGCAAATCACCTTTTCAAATGCTATTCTGAATCCCAGTAAAGGTTATTCCCTAAGAATTTTATAAGAATCTCCCTGTTACACAACAGTCACATTTCATTGTAAAAATATGTTGTTTCTCTCAACAGAGTTATGGCATTATCTTATTCTTGACACGGTTTTAGGTATATGTAGCTATATTTTTATTTTTCTAGATGATGGTTACATATCTATTTTTATTCTGACAAAACTGTGATCTTTCGATTTGTAAACTTGTCGATGGGTTTACTTCTAAATTTTCGCTTTGTATTAAGTTGAACAACCTTTTTAAGGTCATTGCTTACAATGACGAACTCAAATATTGAAATTATTAAAAAGTTACTTTTTTCATTCCGGTGAAATTCATCCGTGAAAATAAAGCCCTGCAAAAATTGGCCCTGCAAGAATTTACCGTTTAGATTTTTGACAATAAAGTACTGCATTTTCTTTACTGATTGTAGCTTCTTTCTATTTTTACGGACACTACAAAAGCCGGGCGCTTTTTCACGGATAGACTTGGTTACGCCAGCGAAACTCTGGTCAACGTCTCAAAGAAAATTTTGTAAAAGAGCACACTATTATCCGTACATTTTCATTCACCAAATGGACTTCTTCAAGTTTGTTTTTATTTAGCGGACACATTTTTTAAATCTATAATATACTCAACTAATATTCAATCTATCTAATTAATGGAACTAAAGATAAAATTTCAATTCATTTCAACACAAGCATGAAGTTATTTCACAGCTACTATACCAAACACCTTAATTTCTAGCTTATGTCCCTCATCGTGGCTTACCCTTTTATTCACTTTATAATGAGGTTTGAGGTAGAGTTGGGAACTTAATGATTTAACAAAAAAATGTCCTGAAAATAATATACTTGGACACCTCTAATTAGTGGAAGAAGCCTTTTTGCACCAGTGATCTTTGCTAATTTAAGGGATTACTATGAAGTTTTACAATCCTTTGGCGCTAATTCCACAAGCTTAATTCGGCTGATGGCTTACAAACACAAAGAAGAACATTTTAAGATTTCCATTTTATTTTGTAAAAGTGAAATATTTTCCACTAAAAACATTATTACGATAAAGGTTCAACCAAGGGTACCTTATCAGGAAAAAAAAAGTCGGCAAAAAAATTAGTCGGCAAAAATAAAAAGTCGGCAAAAATATTAGTCACTTAAAAAAAATTTAGTCACTTTTTTGCCGACTAAATTTTTTAATTTAGTCAGTTTTGCCGAGTAAGTTTTTGAATTTAGTCACTAATAAAGAATAATTGCATAAAAGTGATAAAAATTGGCAATAAAAAAGTACGCGAGTTCAGCATATAATTGATTTTTTCAGTGCACATAATGATTTCTTTACCACTTAGAACTTCAACTGCCAATTTTACGTTATACATGTTCCTTTAAAAGTGCATGACTGCAAGCAATGATCAAACAATTACAAAATAATTGCATAGGTGCGATGCGACGATTAATTGTGCAAATCACCACGCTACTCCTAGGGTGTATTAAATTCTTTTGGACTTTTCGTCATATTGGCGCTTCAATAACGCGATTATGAACTAGTTTAAATAAATGTGAAAGTATTTAAATATTAGATTTAGATATTTTATGCCGAACTAACAACAATGCTAATTAATATATATATTTGGAAACTGAAATGTTAACAAAACATGGTGACGGTTAGCAACGCAGGGTAGCAGGATCATTTACACCATCCTTTTCCTTCCTTTCTTTCTCTCGTAGGCTATAGGTATGTGGGAAATGGCACACCATAGTTTAGGATGATTAAAACGTTTTTAACAATAAGATAAGGAAGTCAAATAGACAAAACACTGGGAAAAGTTGAAGTAAATATCTCCCTATATCAAATCAGGAGAAATGTTGATTCCTTTTCTTGTTCCATAATATATAGATTTGATATTCCCCTTGTTATTGCTACAATACAAAATAATGAGACATTTGTATTCTATTACATATACCAGCAAAATTGAAATTTCTTTCTGCTCCATAAGTTAAAAAACTCCACAATCAAACAAAAAAAAACAATCCGTAATTCCTTATGTTTCAATTTTTTTTTAATGGTATTAATATGCTTCTGCGGATGACAATTCTTTTTTTAGGAAAAAAAAATGCCAAAATTGGCTTAAAGGTGTTCAAATGTGATTTTATTATGATAATTCGATTCATATTCACACGATAAGGCTGAAAGGTCAAGCAGTTAGTTATGTTTGCTCGAGAATTTTGAGAACTCAAAAAAATTGTATTTTTCTGGAGGGATAAGTAAAAGAGCCGGTGAAATATCATGGAATTCCTTAATTTTCATCTTTAAACTGACCCCTTTCCACACCTCTTTTCATTAGCTACAAGAATAAACTTACTCCCTAAAGTAAAACACTAACACATTTTTAAAAATAACAAAAATGTCTTACTATAGTAACCATGAAGAATATTATTATTAGCAAGAAACATCATAAAAGAACATGTTTGGACTAAAATAAATGTACAAAAACGTATCAAACTTGAATTACGCATATTTGTTATAAGTTCCCTGTGTTTCAATTTAGGGAGCCTTCTACAAAATAGATGAATTTACAAAAACATAAATAAAAAAAAGTTAGTTAATTATATAATTAATTAAATAATAACCTTGCAAGGGTTTTGAAATTTTGACAGTAAAACACCTAAATCTCGTTAAGTTATTTGAAGTAGCCGACAAAATGCAAAAAGTGCTGACGTGTGCAATAAAACGCCTGGTTGGCATAAAAAGACTGTTTTTTGAATTTGAGACAACTTATGCAAAATATATACATTTACTACAATAGAGGCATTTGGTAGACATGTCTACCAAATGATGCTATAAGTGATAATATATATGGTCGTGTCTACCAAATGAACCTCTTAGAAAAGGCAACGTTATTTGGTGGACATGACAATGTATTTTTTAATCTCGGTAATACCTTCACGTACCCCATGCAAAATGAAAGTTTTTGGGGTGATGCGCGAAATTATTTACTTATAAGTGACGTAAATATTTAGAAATATGTATTGTCTACCAAATGCTTAATTTTTTGACTTTGCGACCAAATGATGCTATTAGTAGTATATATATATATATATATATATATATATATATATATATATATATATATATATATATATATATATATATATATATATATATATATATATATATATATATATATATATATATATATAATATATATATATATATATATATATATATATTATATATATATTATATATATATATATATATATATATATATATATATATATATATATATATATATATATATATATATATATATATATATGACTATTTGCTGCTTACGGGGCACAAAACTTGCAAGAAAAATGTGTATTCACGGGGACATGGATTTTTCGGGGACACTACTGTGTCCCCGCAAAGTTTGTGGTCTTTTTATACGGAGATAGTTTTTAAAAAGTCATACAAATATCACAGCCTGGGTGCGTTTCATTAAAAACTACGCAGTATAAAGGTTAATGTAAAAAACAGAATGATAGTTACACAAGGAAAACACTTGGAAAAACTGGCTTTTATATTACTCAAATACTGCGATGTCTCGGAAAAATAACTTTTCGGGGACATGATGTTTTTCTTCTATATTTTCTTTTAAGATGCAGATATTTAGGGCTTTTTTCACTCAGAAACTTTATTTTATTTACTTGCATTAGTAGCTTTAATTTTGTGTCAATACAATGTAAAACAAGTTTTTTATTGCAAATATACATTTTTTTACCTTTCAAAAATTTCAGAATGAATTTCCGCCATATTTGTTTTGAGTGAGCTAGCTATAGCTAGCTAGCTAGCTAGCTAGCTAATAATAGAGAGTTATGACTTATGACCATAATAATGGCTATACTAGCATGGTTACTACTTGCATCAATTATTGGGTGGATTGTAAATGTCTGGTTGTACTGCTAGCTAATCATTTTTAGCATATATAGCTATACTTATCTCGCAGTTAGCTAGCAACAGCTGAGCCTGGTGTGCAGTATGGAATTAGTAAGCAAAACAATACAATTCCATTTTCAGTTTTACTCCTGTTCTTCACATATGTTAAACTTCAAAGGTGACTAAATGTAGTTTTTCTGACAATTTTTGTTTTGTTTAAAAAGTCTTTTTGACTTATTCAGATTTTTTGGAAAAGTTTTGAATTCCTTTTTTAGAATAGAATTTTAACAATCTCGTTCGTTAGAAAATCGTCTGATAAATAAACAGCCAGTGAAAACTTCTTTGTATATATATATACATATATATACACAAAAGATAAACATTGAAGAGTAATTTTTTCGAAGAGCATGGAAAGTAAAGAAAAAAAAAGAAATCATAAAGTTATTTGTAGCAAAAACTTTACTATAGCTAGCTAGGTATATATACTATTTAGGCTAAGTTGGACATCTGAGGTTGCAAATCACGCACCTTGATTTTTTTTAATAAGTAATAAATTAGCAATAACGTACCCTAAGTTATTTTAGCTGTGTGAAGCACCATACATAATTGGGCAAAATTTTGTGGCAACCAGAGCCAATAACACATTAGGACTGTATGTAAATGGTCATGAAGCAACATCTAAGTCCCGGTTCGACTCCGGTAGTAGATATTTATCAATATTGTATATATGTATAAAAGGAAAGTTGGCAATTCATCTATTAGCCATGCTTAGATTGTGTTTTCAGACCAGAGCCTATGCCGAGTTTAAAAATAAATGTTAGAAGTCCATGTAACAGAAACTCAACTTTAATTATAGAAAACATTTTGTTCGAAAAAAACGTAACATAGCTTAAATTATTCTTTTCTTATGTTTGTATTCAAAAACTGCTCTATAGTTTTAAAGCAATCAAATAAAAGCAATGATTTTAATAGATCCAGCATAATAATTCTGCCTTATAGTCAAAAGATTAAATAATACCTTTAGGAAGCTACCTTGTTTATATAAATTAATTCTAAGACTAAACATGATACAGCTTTTTTGCTACTATTGAATATCAATAGCCAAGTCAAAAGCTAACTCTAACTTGTTGTTTTAATATGATGACACATCTGGTAGTCATTAAGGAATCAGTTTTATGTTATTGCAGCTTATGGGGACATATAATGTTTTCTTTGAGAGTAAATAACGTTATTAAAGTTCATAGCCCTGTACCTGCAGTACTTGTGGCTACTTCTACCTACATTCTTAGTTTGGATAATTATCCTGTCTTTGTTGTCTACAATATATATATATATATATATATATATATGTAGTTTTTTATTATTGCGGTTTATAGGAATATTTTCTTTTATTCTGTGATTAACGAAATACTTCATGTTTTTGTTCTTTTAAGTATAAAAAATGCAACTGACAGGACATTATCTCTTTCTCTCTAATTAAAGAAGAACCTTTGTTGTTGTTTATGTTAACTTGACGTTATTGCAGCTTATGAGGACATTGTGTTTTTTTTCATTTAGGTCATGTTTTTGTTCTTTTTGAATTACTGCAGCTTATGGGGACACATACTTTTTTTTCATTTGAGTCGTGTTTGTGTTGTTTTTAGCAGTTGGATTAATGCAGCTTATGAGGACACACATTTTTTTTTCATTTGGGTCATGTTTGTGTTGTTTTCAGCAGTTGGATTAATGCAGCTTATGGGGACACATATTTTTTTTTCATTTGGGTCATGTTTGTGTTGTTTTCAGCAATTCGATTAATGCAGCTTATGGGGACATATATATTTTTCTTTGATTTGAGTCATGTTTATGTTGTTTTTAGCAGTTGGATTAATGCAGCTTATGGGGACATATATGTTTTTTCTTTGATTGGGTCATGTTTGTGTTGTTTTCAGCAGTTGGATTAATGCAGGCTTATGGGGACATATATATTTTTCTTTGATTTGGGTCATGTTTATGTTGTTTTCAGCAGTTGGATTAATGCAGCTTATGGGGACATATATATTTTTCTTTGATTTGAGTCATGTTTGTGTTGTTTTCAGCAGTTGGATTAATGCAGCTTATGGGGACACATATTTTTCTTTGATTTGGGTCATGTTTATGTTGTTTTCGGCAGTTGGATTAATGCAGCTTATGGGGACATATATATATTTTTTCTTTAATTTGGGTCATGTTTCTGTTGTTTTCAGCAGTTGGATTAATGCAGATTATGGGGACATAAATGCTTTTCTTTGATTTGGGTCATGTTTGTGTTGTTTTCAGCAGTTGGATTAATGCAGCTTATGGGGACATATAATATATATATATATGTTTTCTTTGTTTTGGGTCATGTTTGTGTTGTTTTCAGCAGTTGGATTAATGCAGCTTATGAGGACATATATCTTTTTTCTTTAATTTGGGTCATGTTTCTGTGTTTTCAGCAGTTGGATTAATGCAGCTTATGGGGACATATATATATATTTTGATTTGGGTCATGTTTCTGTTGTTTTCAGCAGTTGGATTAATGCAGCTTATGAGGACATATATCTTTTTTCTTTAATTTGGGTCATGTTTCTGTTGTTTTCAGCAGTTGGATTAATGCAGCTTATGAGGACATATATCTTTTTTCTTTAATTTGGGTCATGTTTCTGTTGTTTTCAGCAGTTGGATTAATGCAGCTTATTGGGACATATATGTTTTTTTCTTTGAATTGGGTCATGTTTGTGTTGTTTTCAGCAGTTGGATTAATGCAGATTATGGGGACATATATGTTTTTCTTTGATTTGAGTCATGTTTGTGTTGTTTTCAGCAGTTGGATTAATGCAGCTTATGAGGACATATATCTTTTTTCTTTAATTTGGGTCATGTTTCTGTTGTTTTCAGCAGTTGGATTAATGCAGCTTATGGGGACATATATATATATATATTTGATTTGGGTCATGTTTCTGTTGTTTTCAGCAGTTGGATTAATGCAGCTTATGGGGACATATATATTTTTCTTTGATTTGAGTCATGTTTATGTTGTTTTTAGCAGTTGGATTAATGCAGCTTATGGGGACATATATGTTTTTTCTTTGATTGGGTCATGTTTCTGTTGTTTTCAGCAGTTGGATTAATGCAGCTTATTGGGGACATATACATTTTCTTTGATTTGGGTCATGTTTGTGTTGTTTTCAGCAGTTGGATTAATGCAGCTTATGGGGACATATATGTTTTTTTCTTTGAATTGGGTCATGTTTGTGTTGTTTTCAGCAGTTGGATTAATGCAGATTATGGGGACATATATGTTTTTCTTTGAGTTGAGTCATGTTTGTGTTGTTTTCAGCAGTTGGATTAATGCAGCTTATGGGGACATATATATATATATATATGTTTTCTTTGTTTTGGGTCATGTTTGTGTTGTTTTCAGCAGTTGGATTAATGCAGCTTATGAGGACATATATCTTTTTTCTTTAATTTGGGTCATGTTTCTGTTGTTTTCAGCAGTTGGATTAATGCAGCTTATGGGGACATATATATATATATATATTTGATTTGGGTCATGTTTCTGTTGTTTTCAGCAGTTGGATTAATGCAGCTTATGGGGACATATATATTTTTCTTTGATTTGAGTCATGTTTATGTTGTTTTTAGCAGTTGGATTAATGCAGCTTATGGGGACATATATGTTTTTTCTTTGATTGGGTCATGTTTCTGTTGTTTTCAGCAGTTGGATTAATGCAGCTTATTGGGACATATACATTTTTCTTTGATTTGGGTCATGTTTGTGTTGTTTTCAGCAGTTGGATTAATGCAGCTTATGGGGACATATATGTTTTTTTCTTTGAATTGGGTCATGTTTGTGTTGTTTTCAGCAGTTGGATTAATGCAGATTATGGGGGACATATATGTTTTTCTTTGATTTGAGTCATGTTTGTGTTGTTTTCAGCAGTTGGATTAATGCAGCTTATGGGGACATAATATATATATATATATGTTTTCTTTGTTTTGGGTCATGTTTGTGTTGTTTTCAGCAGTTGGATTAATGCAGCTTATGAGGACATATATCTTTTTTCTTTAATTTGGGTCATGTTTCTGTTGTTTTCAGCAGTTGGATAAATGCAGCTTATGGGGACATATATATATATATTTGATTTGGGTCATGTTTCTGTTGTTTTTCAGCAGTTGGATTAATGCAGCTTATGAGGACATATATCTTTTTTCTTTAATTTGGGTCATGTTTCTGTTGTTTTCAGCAGTTGGATTAATGCAGCTTATGAGGACATATATCTTTTTTCTTTAATTTGGGTCATGTTTCTGTTGTTTTCAGCAGTTGGATTACTGCAGCTTATGGGGACATATATGTTTTTCTTCGAGTTGTGTCATGTTTGTGTTGTTTTCAGCAGTTGGATTACTGCCAGCTTATGGGGACATATTATATTTTTTCTTTGAGTCATGTTTGTGTTGTTTTCAGCAGTTGGATTATTGCAGCTTATGGGGACATATATATTTTTCTTTGATTTGGGTCATGTTTCTGTTGTTTTCAGCAGTTGGATTAATGCAGCTTATGGGGACATATATATTTTTCTTTGATTTGGGTCATGTTTTCTGTTGTTTTCAGCAGTTGGATTAATGCAGCTTATGAGGACATATATCTTTTTTCTTTAATTTGGGTCATGTTTCTGTTGTTTTCAGCAGTTGGATTACTGCAGCTTATGGGGACATATATATTTTTCTTTAATTTGGGTCATGTTTGTGTTGTTTTCAGCAGTTGGATTAATGCAGCTTATGGGGACATATATGTTTTTCCTTTGATTGGGTCATTTTTCTGTTGTTTTCAGCAGTTGGATTAATGCAGCTTATGGGGACATATATATTTTTCTTTGATTTGTGTCATGTTTCTGTTGTTTTCAGCAATTTCATTAATGCAGCTTATGAGGACGTATAATATATTTTTTCTTCGAGTTGTGTCATGTTTGTGTTGTTTTTAGCAGTTGGATTAATGCCAGCTTATGGGGACACATATTTTTCTTTGATTTGAGTCATGTTTGTGTTGTTTTCAGCAGTTGGATTAATGCAGCTTATGGGGACATATATATTTTTTCTTTCATTCGAGTCGTGTTTGTGTTGTTTTTAGCAGTTGGATTAATGCAGCTTATGGGGACATATATGTTTTTTCTTTGATTTGGGTCATGTTTGTGTTGTTTTCATCAATTTCATTAATGCAGCTTTATGGGGACATATTTATTTTTTCTTTGATATTTGTGTTGTTTTCAGTAGTTTAGTAGTAATTTTTTAATTAATGTAACTTAAGGGGACATACGTACTTTTATGCCATTATAATAATAGTTTCATGTCGTGTTAATTAAAGCTCATTAATAATGCAGCTTATGGGACATATATCTCTTTTTTTAATTTATGAAAATGGTATGTTTATTTTGTGATTAAAGAATTAGTTTTGAGTTTTTCTTCCTAACGACATGTTTATTTAATACCTTATGGAAATATATGTATATATATACACACGTGAAAGAAACAAAGAGAATTTTTTATTCAATACTATAGTTTTATGCTTTCACAATCATTAGTTACATAAAGTGACATCTATAATGTAAAAACAATATAAAGTTATCGAAGTTAACCTTGGTGTCTCTTTGAAAAAGTTTATACTTGTTAATAAATGTTGGCACATTTTAATATTAATTCTGATTGTTTGTTAAGCCGATTGTTTTGTTCGTACATTTCTATTTTTAGCTTCTCTGCTAAACAATATTACACCTTCTGGCTTTAGAATTAGTGACGAAGTCATTACACTTTCTAATTATTTTTTCAGGTTATCGTGGGTATATACTTTTTATCTTATACGACACACTTCTTTTGACAATGCAGTGTCTTTTCTGTACTTCAATCTATTAAATGATTTTTGGTAGTTGGTAAATTTTTGTCTTGAATGTTGTTGCCACTAGAATATAAACCTTACGTTCGTAGTTGGGGGTATTGTAATTGATTGTTGCTTCGTAAATGATGTTTTTTAATAGGCACCCCTTTCTTACGCAAATACATTTTTTTATTATTGCGTTCTGGTTATTGCTGGGCTTTGTTGTTATGTATGTATGCTTTCATGTTTTTGTGCCTGTAAGAAGCCTTTACATTGCCTTCAATAAAATATAAATGTTTTTGGGGAAGTGTTTGTCCATGACAAATAAGAATATTTCTCCGATCTTTGTAGAAACGTTTATATTGTAAGGGGGTTTGGACCACATTATATTACGTTTTTTATTTTTATTTTTTACGGGTGTTTGGTATTTCCTTCTTACTTTTCGATAATTTCGTTTCACGTCATTTCCGCTTTCTTAACGCCTTCTGATATATAGATGCGGCTTTATTAAATATTTGTTTATTTGAGGAATGATCAGATACAAGCTGTTATATGTTGGACTGAGTATGGATGTACTGGATTATGTTATCTGGCTTACTGTATGGTTTAAAAGTTCCATTGTTAAGATTTAGCGTGATGTCTAAAAGATTCGCAATCTTCTTGTTACATTCAATGATAATGTTTAAGCCGCTTTCTTTAAGCACTGCTTGCAATTTCTTTTTTAATGCGTTCCATCGCGGGACCGCTTGTGTCTTTGAAAGTAGCGAGGCCATCGTGACGGTGTAATCCGTCGTTGTTTGGAATAAATTGTGTTTATCTTGTTTAGTATGAACAACCCAACAATTTCGGCTCCCTTGTTGTGCATGTAAAATTGTTTTTTTTTTACATGTAATGATTTCTGGCGAAATGGATTGCGTCTATTGGATAACGTTTTTGTTATTGAAGGATAGAAGTCCTTGATATAAAGGATTACAAAGCGGTGCTTATCTTTTTCATTTATACTTTCGAACCAATCCATAACTTCTCTCGTGTTTTTCCATTGGTTTAATTTCAACAGTTCGCGTAATTGATTGTTTATTTTATCTCGGATTATCCTACTGGTTTGGCCCAGTTCATTTTTTTGCTGGGTTAATGAATCTAAATTTTGGGTCGTTGTGAAAATATATGCCTCCTTTTTCTTATTCTTATTCTTATTTTTTTTATTAAGGAATTAGTTAGTATATGTTTTTTCTAAGGACATTTTTTGTATTTTTGCAATTAAAAAATGCGGCTTTCTTGCTACATAAAAATATCTGTAATATATAAAGATAAAAAAAATACGTCATAATGGGATACATCAAATAATATCACAAAATCAGCTCATACATTGCTTGATAAATGATGAAACTATGCTGTTTTATTCTAGTGGACATAAATTTGTCTTAAGAACATCGAAGAACGACTCCAATTTTGTCCAGTTGACTTCCTCTAGTCCGTGGGACATCCGGAATAGGACGTTCTAAACAAATCTTTTTGTCGACGAATTGTACATTTGGAACGTCCTTACGACAACGACAACGACTTTCAAAAGGAACGTTGTACTATGAATGTCTGGCGTTTGTTGGAAAAGAAGTTATTCTTGTCTTGTCTTGTCCTAGATGTCCTTTTGCTGTTCGACCAACTGACATACATAAATAGGACGTCCATGAGTGGTCCTAAAAATTAAGAGCCGGTTCATAAAGACCGCTTTAGGCACGTTTCTTTTTTGTCTGTTGCTATTATGGTCAAAATAAGGCCAGTACCTCCGATTTTTGGACCCGGACGTCCAGGACCAAAAGATGGCCAAGTTAGGACGTCCTTTGGATGGAATGTGTTTTATACAAATCTTTCCTTATACATGTCTACATTCTTGACGCAACCAGTTAATAACTTGACTTATTTATTCACTTAAGTAATTAATCAGTTGCTTCATATTGTGTGGTTCATTTATTCTTAAATTGCGCTGTTTGTTCAAATCTTTCTGGTGCCGTAGTCAATTCGTCTAGTTTTAGATCCGCCAGTCAGGTCGTTACATGGTAGTTATGTAATGGACTAAATCGTTATATGAAGCCTTTGCATGGTAAATGAATCGTTTACAAACGTAACAGCTGTATACTAACAATGATTAAAGTACCTCACAATGCAATTTATTTGCCATACTGATTGGTTTACCACACTGAACACACCAGACTAACACACTAGAAGATGTAGTTATCGCATTATCGTAGCGTACATGTCACAAAGTTTTGCGTATACTGAAAAAATGGCACTAAAACTACTTTAAATGTTATTTGTTCTACCATACATATATGTATATACAACAAAAAGTAAAACTAAATATAGGGTAATTCTTCAATATAGTGGGCTTTATCAAATTCAAATTTTAGATTGTGTTCATTGGAGAATGAGGTTATTTGGAAGTTACCAAAATCAGCAAGGCAACTTATTAGTATTACCTTAGTAATAAATAAGCCTGGTGCTCTTTCTATGTGCCAATATTTTACTGAAGAGTTTGCAGGTGAAATAAAACAAGAACATCACTATTGTTGTTTCGACTCTTGTGACAAAAGACAGTTTACATTGCTAAAAAGTGTGTTTCTTGTAGCTGCCTTCGAAATAAATGAAATGAAAATAACAGGAAATGAGCATAGCCCTGCATGCGGGCCTATTCAAAAAGGAGGACCTGTTGTCACAAATCAGTTTCAAGGTTACTTTGTTTCTGCCAGAAAAGGAAATTCTGTATGAAAACAAGCACTCGCAGGTTATAGATTTCGGGGCCGGGGATACCGTTCTGTCAAGTTGCGGTGCGGAAGCATTCCCGCCATTCGCTACTACAGATCCCGTGCTGCTGGAGTGTTTTTTCAAACATTATGTTACAGTCTAAAGGGAAACAAGATTAAAAAATAATCATGCCAAAGGTACATCTTATTTTATTTGAAGTCATCACCAATAATTAGGGTGAAAAAAGATCTTTATTTTTATAGGAAGCAGCTAGCTAGCTAAAGCTTAGACTTAACAAAGTAGTAGCTAGCTAGTAGCTATAGCTATATATCAAATAACGAGGAACATAAGATATAGGTAAAATTGGGTGAAGTCTCGTTTGCAGAGAAGAGTCTATGATGAGTCAAAACTGCAACATCAATTTTTAAAATTGGATTTAGCTAGCTAGCATAGATGAGTTGCAGAGCGTGCCGTAGATTAGTGGTTATAGCTCTCGTACTCTGTGCAGGGAGACCGGGGTTCGATTCTCTTGACGGCGATTCAACATGGGCGAGTAAATGTTACCCATAGCCCCGGGTTAACCCAAGCCATGTGAGGGAAATTGGGAAGATGGCACACTGTGTGGGCCGTTGGATGGGGCCGGGAGTTGTCTAGTAGAGCGCGGTCCCTAATTGGGTCTGCGTAGCTCAAAATGAGCATTAAATACTCTAGGGACTCTCCATCTAAGCCATGGCTCCTCCTGGAAATAATAGACAGGGTATATCCCTCGATATTTGTGAGGCTAGCCATGTAAAATATGCACATCATGACATAGTGGGTTTGCCCATGTACGGCTTTATTGTGTTTAGTGTACCTTCAAAACTTGTTAACCGCTATGATAAACAATTATTGGCTGGTCTTGATAAGTACAGGTGTGTTTATGCGCCAATATGGCTATTTATCATGCATAAAAAGAGAAAATGATAGTTAAAAAAAAAAATTCAAGCTCCTTTTAGATCGTTTATTTCTTAAATCTATAAATTAAAAGAAATAGTCAATTTTCTTTATGTGGTTCTTCTTTTATTGCCTGTAAAGATGTGCGTGCATATACAGAACTTTGTAAATGTAATTATTCTTAGGTTTATATGTTCTCTATATTTTAATGTAAACAATACGCAATTTTCAGTAGCAAAGCCTACAAAAATCGCCAAAAAAACTTTTGAGAGTTCATTTGAGAGTTTTGCGGCTTTTCTTGAGATGTTTTTACTTTTGTTTCTGTGTTAGCATCATATTTTAGGGCTCTCTGGCCTTGTTTTGTAGCAAAATTAGATGAAGTTCCAAAATATGCCACATCCAAAGCGACTTTTGCGATCGTAATGTAATGCGAGGTCCATGGGTCTAGGATTTAATACTGATACCTAAATGTATACAAAAACATGATAAAATAAGTGATATATCTCCCAAAGTAGCCTCTTCTTTTTACCACTATTTGTATGCTTCACTACTGAGAATGGTCTAAAATGTAAATTGGTACCCTAATTCCGAAATCGCGTAGACACAATAACGAGAAAAAGTTAACTTTCCTAGAGCTCATACTGTTGCACTATCAACATTTTTTCAATTGTATTATATTATGGGTTCACAAATGTATGTGATAAATAATGAATACACCAAGAGAAGCACAATTAATATGACATGTAGGGTAGCAAGCAATATTTGATCTACAGGTAGTGTTTGTGCCTGATAAAAGTTCTCAATGTCCTGCGTGGTTGAGCATCATGAATTTTTTATTGTGCATGTTAGTTTGACAAAATGAATAAACTAAGGATGTTTGTTATATCATTCTTCTATGTCTAATATGAAAAATAAAATTTATTGTAACTAGCTATGTACATAAAAATATCAGGTTCTGTCAAAATGTAAGGGAATTAAAAATCCCTGGGAATGATGCTCACATCTCTCTGTCAAATAAAAAAAACAGCAGCATTTT
Source organism: Hydractinia echinata (assembly GCA_030067915.1). Classification (NCBI taxonomy): domain Eukaryota; kingdom Metazoa; phylum Cnidaria; class Hydrozoa; order Anthoathecata; family Hydractiniidae; genus Hydractinia; species Hydractinia echinata. The sequence continues at coordinate 26,493 of JASGCC010002691.1, forward strand.
TTTATACATACTCAAAATGGCAGCTAGCTGGTTATACACAGAAGCAAAGAGCAGAAAATGTAATTAAATGTGTTTCATTTAATGGGAAAAATGTGAATTAAACCTGCAAGTGAGATATTCAGATTATTGTCTATCTTAACAGTAGATAAATTTTTAACTATTTTTTTTACAAGCAAGAAATCGATCTCCTGTCAGTCTGACCAGTCATAACATAATCCTGTCAGTCAATCAACAAAGTTCGGCGATCGGTGACCATTGACTGACCGTTTTTTAAGTACTGAATGGAGTGTGTGATAGCGACGATATTGTCGAGAGACAAGAAGTTTTTGTTTATTTTTATCACATTCTTTCAGACCTTAAAAACCTGAATTATAGAGTCTAATTTCCTTTGAAATTGAACAAACGTTTGAAAAGAAATTGAAATGTTTTATTAGATAATCGTATTGCCAAAGATGAAAGCGGATAAATTTGAATTTAAATTATGCCGAAAATTTTTCTTGAAAGTTGATGTGTGTAAAAATTGTGTGATTCTGATTTGTGATTGAGTGAAAGTTTTACATTTTCACTCATTCTGACACCATGTATTATTATAAAGTAATTAACATGAAATCCCTAATGATACGATCAATTAACAATGGACAATTAAACAATAATAAATTATCTACCGAAAAGGAACTTCCAGTCACTATGCTGCATCACAAATAATTTAAGAAGTCAATGTTCCAACTTGTTATCTTTATTTCTTCATCTTAGCTAT
>JASGCC010002692.1:0-27242 GCA_030067915.1 Hydractinia echinata
TTACAGGCTTTGAAGGCCTGTGCACGTAGTTAGCAGCGTTCTAGGGCCTGGCGCTCAGGAAAACGACTTAATACATCGTAGTCCATTGAGACTGAAAGGACTAGACCGATGGCCACCTGTCTGGGCACGTGGAACCACGTGATTTACGTGTAAGCTCTTATTAGGCTGTAAAAGGCCATATTACAGGCTTTGAAGGCCTGTGCACGTAGTTAGCAGCGTTCTTAGGGCCTGGCGCTCAGGAAAACGACTTAATACATCGTAGTCCATTGAGACTGAAAGGACTAGACCGATGGCCACCTGTCTGGGCACGTGGAACCACGTGATTTACGTGTAAGCTCTCTATTAGGCTGTAAAAGGCCATATTACAGGCTTTGAAGGCCTGTGCACGTAGTTAGCAGCGTTCTTAGGGCCTGGCGCTCAGGAAAACGACTTAATACATCGTAGTCCATTGAGACTGAAAGGACTAGACCGATGGCCACCTGTCTGGGCACGTGGAACCACGTGATTTACGTGTAAGCTCTCTATTAGGCTGTAAAAGGCCATATTACAGGCTTTGAAGGCCTGTGCACGTAGTTAGCAGCGTTCTTAGGGCCTGGCGCTCAGGAAAACGACTTAATACATCGTAGTCCATTGAGACTGAAAGGACTAGACCGATGGCCACCTGTCTGGGCACGTGGAACCACGTGATTTACGTGTAAGCTCTCTATTAGGCGTAAAAGGCCATATTACAGGCTTTGAAGGCCTGTGCACGTAGTTAGCAGCGTTCTTAGGGCCTGGCGCTCAGGAAAACGACTTAATACATCGTAGTCCATTGAGACTGAAAGGACTAGACCGATGGCCACCTGTCTGGGCACGTGGAACCACGTGATTTACGTGTAAGCTCTCTATTAGGCTGTAAAAGGCCATATTACAGGCTTTGAAGGCCTGTGCACGTAGTTAGCAGCGTTCTTAGGCCTGGCGCTCAGGAAAACGACTTAATACATCGTAGTCCATTGAGACTGAAAGGACTAGACCGATGGCCACCTGTCTGGGCACGTGGAACCACGTGATTTACGTGTAAGCTCTCTATTAGGCTGTAAAAGGCCATATTACAGGCTTTGAAGGCCTGTGCACGTAGTTAGCAGCGTTCTTAGGCCTGGCGCTCAGGAAAACGACTTAATACATCGTAGTCCATTGAGACTGAAAGGACTAGACCGATGGCCACCTGTCTGGGCACGTGGAACCACGTGATTTACGTGTAAGCTCTCTATTAGGCTGTAAAAGGCCATATTACAGGCTTTGAAGGCCTGTGCACGTAGTTAGCAGCGTTCTTAGGGCCTGGCGCTCAGGAAAACGACTTAATACATCGTAGTCCATTGAGACTGAAAGGACTAGACCGATGGCCACCTGTCTGGGCACGTGGAACCACGTGATTTACGTGTAAGCTCTCTATTAGGCTGTAAAAGGCCATATTACAGGCTTTGAAGGCCTGTGCACGTAGTTAGCAGCGTTCTTAGGGCCTGGCGCTCAGGAAAACGACTTAATACATCGTAGTCCATTGAGACTGAAAGGACTAGACCGATGGCCACCTGTCTGGGCACGTGGAACCACGTGATTTACGTGTAAGCTCTTATTAGGCTGTAAAAGGCCATATTACAGGCTTTGAAGGCCTGTGCACGTAGTTAGCAGCGTTCTTAGGGCCTGGCGCTCAGGAAAACGACTTAATACATCGTAGTCCATTGAGACTGAAAGGACTAGACCGATGGCCACCTGTCTGGGCACGTGGAACCACGTGATTTACGTGTAAGCTCTCTATTAGGCTGTAAAAGGCCATATTACAGGCTTTGAAGGCCTGTGCACGTAGTTAGCAGCGTTCTTAGGCCTGGCGCTCAGGAAAACGACTTAATACATCGTAGTCCATTGAGACTGAAAGGACTAGACCGATGGCCACCTGTCTGGGCACGTGGAACCACGTGATTTACGTGTAAGCTCTCTATTAGGCGTAAAAGGCCATATTACAGGCTTTGAAGGCCTGTGCACGTAGTTAGCAGCGTTCTTAGGGCCTGGCGCTCAGGAAAACGACTTAATACATCGTAGTCCATTGAGACTGAAAGGACTAGACCGATGGCCACCTGTCTGGGCACGTGGAACCACGTGATTTACGTGTAAGCTCTCTATTAGGCTGTAAAAGGCCATATTACAGGCTTTGAAGGCCTGTGCACGTAGTTAGCAGCGTTCTTAGGGCCTGGCGCTCAGGAAAACGACTTAATACATCGTAGTCCATTGAGACTGAAAGGACTAGACCGATGGCCACCTGTCTGGGCACGTGGAACCACGTGATTTACGTGTAAGCTCTCTATTAGGCGTAAAAGGCCATATTACAGGCTTTGAAGGCCTGTGCACGTAGTTAGCAGCGTTCTTAGGGCCTGGCGCTCAGGAAAACGACTTAATACATCGTAGTCCATTGAGACTGAAAGGACTAGACCGATGGCCACCTGTCTGGGCACGTGGAACCACGTGATTTACGTGTAAGCTCTCTATTAGGCTGTAAAAGGCCATATTACAGGCTTTGAAGGCCTGTGCACGTAGTTAGCAGCGTTCTTAGGGCCTGGCGCTCAGGAAAACGACTTAATACATCGTAGTCCATTGAGACTGAAAGGACTAGACCGATGGCCACCTGTCTGGGCACGTGGAACCACGTGATTTACGTGTAAGCTCTCTATTAGGCGTAAAAGGCCATATTACAGGCTTTGAAGGCCTGTGCACGTAGTTAGCAGCGTTCTTAGGGCCTGGCGCTCAGGAAAACGACTTAATACATCGTAGTCCATTGAGACTGAAAGGACTAGACCGATGGCCACCTGTCTGGGCACGTGGAACCACGTGATTTACGTGTAAGCTCTCTATTAGGCTGTAAAAGGCCATATTACAGGCTTTGAAGGCCTGTGCACGTAGTTAGCAGCGTTCTTAGGGCCTGGCGCTCAGGAAAACGACTTAATACATCGTAGTCCATTGAGACTGAAAGGACTAGACCGATGGCCACCTGTCTGGGCACGTGGAACCACGTGATTTACGTGTAAGCTCTCTATTAGGCGTAAAAGGCCATATTACAGGCTTTGAAGGCCTGTGCACGTAGTTAGCAGCGTTCTTAGGGCCTGGCGCTCAGGAAAACGACTTAATACATCGTAGTCCATTGAGACTGAAAGGACTAGACCGATGGCCACCTGTCTGGGCACGTGGAACCACGTGATTTACGTGTAAGCTCTCTATTAGGCGTAAAAGGCCATATTACAGGCTTTGAAGGCCTGTGCACGTAGTTAGCAGCGTTCTTAGGGCCTGGCGCTCAGGAAAACGACTTAATACATCGTAGTCCATTGAGACTGAAAGGACTAGACCAATGGCCACCTGTCTGGGCACGTGGAACCACGTGATTTACGTGTAAGCTCTCTATTAGGCTGTAAAAGGCCATATTACAGGCTTTGAAGGCCTGTGCACGTAGTTAGCAGCGTTCTTAGGGCCTGGCGCTCAGGAAAACGACTTAATACATCGTAGTCCATTGAGACTGAAAGGACTAGACCGATGGCCACCTGTCTGGGCACGTGGAACCACGTGATTTACGTGTAAGCTCTCTATTAGGCTGTAAAAGGCCATATTACAGGCTTTGAAGGCCTGTGCACGTAGTTAGCAGCGTTCTTAGGGCCTGGCGCTCAGGAAAACGACTTAATACATCGTAGTCCATTGAGACTGAAAGGACTAGACCGATGGCCACCTGTCTGGGCACGTGGAACCACGTGATTTACGTGTAAGCTCTCTATTAGGCTGTAAAAGGCCATATTACAGGCTTTGAAGGCCTGTGCACGTAGTTAGCAGCGTTCTTAGGGCCTGGCGCTCAGGAAAACGACTTAATACATCGTAGTCCATTGAGACTGAAAGGACTAGACCGATGGCCACCTGTCTGGGCACGTGGAACCACGTGATTTACGTGTAAGCTCTCTATTAGGCGTAAAAGGCCATATTACAGGCTTTGAAGGCCTGTGCACGTAGTTAGCAGCGTTCTTAGGGCCTGGCGCTCAGGAAAACGACTTAATACATCGTAGTCCATTGAGACTGAAAGGACTAGACCGATGGCCACCTGTCTGGGCACGTGGAACCACGTGATTTACGTGTAAGCTCTCTATTAGGCTGTAAAAGGCCATATTACAGGCTTTGAAGGCCTGTGCACGTAGTTAGCAGCGTTCTTAGGGCCTGGCGCTCAGGAAAACGACTTAATACATCGTAGTCCATTGAGACTGAAAGGACTAGACCGATGGCCACCTGTCTGGGCACGTGGAACCACGTGATTTACGTGTAAGCTCTCTATTAGGCTGTAAAAGGCCATATTACAGGCTTTGAAGGCCTGTGCACGTAGTTAGCAGCGTTCTTAGGGCCTGGCGCTCAGGAAAACGACTTAATACATCGTAGTCCATTGAGACTGAAAGGACTAGACCGATGGCCACCTGTCTGGGCACGTGGAACCACGTGATTTACGTGTAAGCTCTCTATTAGGCTGTAAAAGGCCATATTACAGGCTTTGAAGGCCTGTGCACGTAGTTAGCAGCGTTCTTAGGGCCTGGCGCTCAGGAAAACGACTTAATACATCGTAGTCCATTGAGACTGAAAGGACTAGACCGATGGCCACCTGTCTGGGCACGTGGAACCACGTGATTTACGTGTAAGCTCTCTATTAGGCTGTAAAAGGCCATATTACAGGCTTTGAAGGCCTGTGCACGTAGTTAGCAGCGTTCTTAGGGCCTGGCGCTCAGGAAAACGACTTAATACATCGTAGTCCATTGAGACTGAAAGGACTAGACCGATGGCCACCTGTCTGGGCACGTGGAACCACGTGATTTACGTGTAAGCTCTTATTAGGCGTAAAAGGCCATATTACAGGCTTTGAAGGCCTGTGCACGTAGTTAGCAGCGTTCTTAGGGCCTGGCGCTCAGGAAAACGACTTAATACATCGTAGTCCATTGAGACTGAAAGGACTAGACCGATGGCCACCTGTCTGGGCACGTGGAACCACGTGATTTACGTGTAAGCTCTCTATTAGGCTGTAAAAGGCCATATTACAGGCTTTGAAGGCCTGTGCACGTAGTTAGCAGCGTTCTTAGGGCCTGGCGCTCAGGAAAACGACTTAATACATCGTAGTCCATTGAGACTGAAAGGACTAGACCGATGGCCACCTGTCTGGGCACGTGGAACCACGTGATTTACGTGTAAGCTCTCTATTAGGCTGTAAAAGGCCATATTACAGGCTTTGAAGGCCTGTGCACGTAGTTAGCAGCGTTCTTAGGGCCTGGCGCTCAGGAAAACGACTTAATACATCGTAGTCCATTGAGACTGAAAGGACTAGACCGATGGCCACCTGTCTGGGCACGTGGAACCACGTGATTTACGTGTAAGCTCTCTATTAGGCTGTAAAAGGCCATATTACAGGCTTTGAAGGCCTGTGCACGTAGTTAGCAGCGTTCTTAGGGCCTGGCGCTCAGGAAAACGACTTAATACATCGTAGTCCATTGAGACTGAAAGGACTAGACCGATGGCCACCTGTCTGGGCACGTGGAACCACGTGATTTACGTGTAAGCTCTCTATTAGGCTGTAAAAGGCCATATTACAGGCTTTGAAGGCCTGTGCACGTAGTTAGCAGCGTTCTTAGGGCCTGGCGCTCAGGAAAACGACTTAATACATCGTAGTCCATTGAGACTGAAAGGACTAGACCGATGGCCACCTGTCTGGGCACGTGGAACCACGTGATTTACGTGTAAGCTCTCTATTAGGCTGTAAAAGGCCATATTACAGGCTTTGAAGGCCTGTGCACGTAGTTAGCAGCGTTCTTAGGGCCTGGCGCTCAGGAAAACGACTTAATACATCGTAGTCCATTGAGACTGAAAGGACTAGACCGATGGCCACCTGTCTGGGCACGTGGAACCACGTGATTTACGTGTAAGCTCTCTATTAGGCTGTAAAAGGCCATATTACAGGCTTTGAAGGCCTGTGCACGTAGTTAGCAGCGTTCTTAGGGCCTGGCGCTCAGGAAAACGACTTAATACATCGTAGTCCATTGAGACTGAAAGGACTAGACCGATGGCCACCTGTCTGGGCACGTGGAACCACGTGATTTACGTGTAAGCTCTCTATTAGGCTGTAAAAGGCCATATTACAGGCTTTGAAGGCCTGTGCACGTAGTTAGCAGCGTTCTTAGGGCCTGGCGCTCAGGAAAACGACTTAATACATCGTAGTCCATTGAGACTGAAAGGACTAGACCGATGGCCACCTGTCTGGGCACGTGGAACCACGTGATTTACGTGTAAGCTCTCTATTAGGCTGTAAAAGGCCATATTACAGGCTTTGAAGGCCTGTGCACGTAGTTAGCAGCGTTCTTAGGGCCTGGCGCTCAGGAAAACGACTTAATACATCGTAGTCCATTGAGACTGAAAGGACTAGACCGATGGCCACCTGTCTGGGCACGTGGAACCACGTGATTTACGTGTAAGCTCTCTATTAGGCTGTAAAAGGCCATATTACAGGCTTTGAAGGCCTGTGCACGTAGTTAGCAGCGTTCTTAGGGCCTGGCGCTCAGGAAAACGACTTAATACATCGTAGTCCATTGAGACTGAAAGGACTAGACCGATGGCCACCTGTCTGGGCACGTGGAACCACGTGATTTACGTGTAAGCTCTCTATTAGGCTGTAAAAGGCCATATTACAGGCTTTGAAGGCCTGTGCACGTAGTTAGCAGCGTTCTTAGGGCCTGGCGCTCAGGAAAACGACTTAATACATCGTAGTCCATTGAGACTGAAAGGACTAGACCGATGGCCACCTGTCTGGGCACGTGGAACCACGTGATTTACGTGTAAGCTCTCTATTAGGCTGTAAAAGGCCATATTACAGGCTTTGAAGGCCTGTGCACGTAGTTAGCAGCGTTCTTAGGGCCTGGCGCTCAGGAAAACGACTTAATACATCGTAGTCCATTGAGACTGAAAGGACTAGACCGATGGCCACCTGTCTGGGCACGTGGAACCACGTGATTTACGTGTAAGCTCTCTATTAGGCTGTAAAAGGCCATATTACAGGCTTTGAAGGCCTGTGCACGTAGTTAGCAGCGTTCTTAGGGCCTGGCGCTCAGGAAAACGACTTAATACATCGTAGTCCATTGAGACTGAAAGGACTAGACCGATGGCCACCTGTCTGGGCACGTGGAACCACGTGATTTACGTGTAAGCTCTCTATTAGGCTGTAAAAGGCCATATTACAGGCTTTGAAGGCCTGTGCACGTAGTTAGCAGCGTTCTTAGGGCCTGGCGCTCAGGAAAACGACTTAATACATCGTAGTCCATTGAGACTGAAAGGACTAGACCGATGGCCACCTGTCTGGGCACGTGGAACCACGTGATTTACGTGTAAGCTCTCTATTAGGCTGTAAAAGGCCATATTACAGGCTTTGAAGGCCTGTGCACGTAGTTAGCAGCGTTCTTAGGGCCTGGCGCTCAGGAAAACGACTTAATACATCGTAGTCCATTGAGACTGAAAGGACTAGACCGATGGCCACCTGTCTGGGCACGTGGAACCACGTGATTTACGTGTAAGCTCTCTATTAGGCTGTAAAAGGCCATATTACAGGCTTTGAAGGCCTGTGCACGTAGTTAGCAGCGTTCTTAGGGCCTGGCGCTCAGGAAAACGACTTAATACATCGTAGTCCATTGAGACTGAAAGGACTAGACCGATGGCCACCTGTCTGGGCACGTGGAACCACGTGATTTACGTGTAAGCTCTCTATTAGGCTGTAAAAGGCCATATTACAGGCTTTGAAGGCCTGTGCACGTAGTTAGCAGCGTTCTTAGGGCCTGGCGCTCAGGAAAACGACTTAATACATCGTAGTCCATTGAGACTGAAAGGACTAGACCGATGGCCACCTGTCTGGGCACGTGGAACCACGTGATTTACGTGTAAGCTCTCTATTAGGCTGTAAAAGGCCATATTACAGGCTTTGAAGGCCTGTGCACGTAGTTAGCAGCGTTCTTAGGGCCTGGCGCTCAGGAAAACGACTTAATACATCGTAGTCCATTGAGACTGAAAGGACTAGACCGATGGCCACCTGTCTGGGCACGTGGAACCACGTGATTTACGTGTAAGCTCTCTATTAGGCTGTAAAAGGCCATATTACAGGCTTTGAAGGCCTGTGCACGTAGTTAGCAGCGTTCTTAGGGCCTGGCGCTCAGGAAAACGACTTAATACATCGTAGTCCATTGAGACTGAAAGGACTAGACCGATGGCCACCTGTCTGGGCACGTGGAACCACGTGATTTACGTGTAAGCTCTCTATTAGGCTGTAAAAGGCCATATTACAGGCTTTGAAGGCCTGTGCACGTAGTTAGCAGCGTTCTTAGGGCCTGGCGCTCAGGAAAACGACTTAATACATCGTAGTCCATTGAGACTGAAAGGACTAGACCGATGGCCACCTGTCTGGGCACGTGGAACCACGTGATTTACGTGTAAGCTCTCTATTAGGCTGTAAAAGGCCATATTACAGGCTTTGAAGGCCTGTGCACGTAGTTAGCAGCGTTCTTAGGGCCTGGCGCTCAGGAAAACGACTTAATACATCGTAGTCCATTGAGACTGAAAGGACTAGACCGATGGCCACCTGTCTGGGCACGTGGAACCACGTGATTTACGTGTAAGCTCTCTATTAGGCTGTAAAAGGCCATATTACAGGCTTTGAAGGCCTGTGCACGTAGTTAGCAGCGTTCTTAGGGCCTGGCGCTCAGGAAAACGACTTAATACATCGTAGTCCATTGAGACTGAAAGGACTAGACCGATGGCCACCTGTCTGGGCACGTGGAACCACGTGATTTACGTGTAAGCTCTCTATTAGGCTGTAAAAGGCCATATTACAGGCTTTGAAGGCCTGTGCACGTAGTTAGCAGCGTTCTTAGGGCCTGGCGCTCAGGAAAACGACTTAATACATCGTAGTCCATTGAGACTGAAAGGACTAGACCGATGGCCACCTGTCTGGGCACGTGGAACCACGTGATTTACGTGTAAGCTCTCTATTAGGCGTAAAAGGCCATATTACAGGCTTTGAAGGCCTGTGCACGTAGTTAGCAGCGTTCTTAGGGCCTGGCGCTCAGGAAAACGACTTAATACATCGTAGTCCATTGAGACTGAAAGGACTAGACCGATGGCCACCTGTCTGGGCACGTGGAACCACGTGATTTACGTGTAAGCTCTCTATTAGGCTGTAAAAGGCCATATTACAGGCTTTGAAGGCCTGTGCACGTAGTTAGCAGCGTTCTTAGGCCTGGCGCTCAGGAAAACGACTTAATACATCGTAGTCCATTGAGACTGAAAGGACTAGACCGATGGCCACCTGTCTGGGCACGTGGAACCACGTGATTTACGTGTAAGCTCTCTATTAGGCTGTAAAAGGCCATATTACAGGCTTTGAAGGCCTGTGCACGTAGTTAGCAGCGTTCTTAGGGCCTGGCGCTCAGGAAAACGACTTAATACATCGTAGTCCATTGAGACTGAAAGGACTAGACCGATGGCCACCTGTCTGGGCACGTGGAACCACGTGATTTACGTGTAAGCTCTCTATTAGGCTGTAAAAGGCCATATTACAGGCTTTGAAGGCCTGTGCACGTAGTTAGCAGCGTTCTTAGGGCCTGGCGCTCAGGAAAACGACTTAATACATCGTAGTCCATTGAGACTGAAAGGACTAGACCGATGGCCACCTGTCTGGGCACGTGGAACCACGTGATTTACGTGTAAGCTCTCTATTAGGCTGTAAAAGGCCATATTACAGGCTTTGAAGGCCTGTGCACGTAGTTAGCAGCGTTCTTAGGGCCTGGCGCTCAGGAAAACGACTTAATACATCGTAGTCCATTGAGACTGAAAGGACTAGACCGATGGCCACCTGTCTGGGCACGTGGAACCACGTGATTTACGTGTAAGCTCTCTATTAGGCTGTAAAAGGCCATATTACAGGCTTTGAAGGCCTGTGCACGTAGTTAGCAGCGTTCTTAGGGCCTGGCGCTCAGGAAAACGACTTAATACATCGTAGTCCATTGAGACTGAAAGGACTAGACCGATGGCCACCTGTCTGGGCACGTGGAACCACGTGATTTACGTGTAAGCTCTCTATTAGGCTGTAAAAGGCCATATTACAGGCTTTGAAGGCCTGTGCACGTAGTTAGCAGCGTTCTTAGGGCCTGGCGCTCAGGAAAACGACTTAATACATCGTAGTCCATTGAGACTGAAAGGACTAGACCGATGGCCACCTGTCTGGGCACGTGGAACCACGTGATTTACGTGTAAGCTCTCTATTAGGCTGTAAAAGGCCATATTACAGGCTTTGAAGGCCTGTGCACGTAGTTAGCAGCGTTCTTAGGGCCTGGCGCTCAGGAAAACGACTTAATACATCGTAGTCCATTGAGACTGAAAGGACTAGACCGATGGCCACCTGTCTGGGCACGTGGAACCACGTGATTTACGTGTAAGCTCTCTATTAGGCTGTAAAAGGCCATATTACAGGCTTTGAAGGCCTGTGCACGTAGTTAGCAGCGTTCTTAGGGCCTGGCGCTCAGGAAAACGACTTAATACATCGTAGTCCATTGAGACTGAAAGGACTAGACCGATGGCCACCTGTCTGGGCACGTGGAACCACGTGATTTACGTGTAAGCTCTCTATTAGGCTGTAAAAGGCCATATTACAGGCTTTGAAGGCCTGTGCACGTAGTTAGCAGCGTTCTTAGGGCCTGGCGCTCAGGAAAACGACTTAATACATCGTAGTCCATTGAGACTGAAAGGACTAGACCGATGGCCACCTGTCTGGGCACGTGGAACCACGTGATTTACGTGTAAGCTCTCTATTAGGCTGTAAAAGGCCATATTACAGGCTTTGAAGGCCTGTGCACGTAGTTAGCAGCGTTCTTAGGGCCTGGCGCTCAGGAAAACGACTTAATACATCGTAGTCCATTGAGACTGAAAGGACTAGACCGATGGCCACCTGTCTGGGCACGTGGAACCACGTGATTTACGTGTAAGCTCTCTATTAGGCTGTAAAAGGCCATATTACAGGCTTTGAAGGCCTGTGCACGTAGTTAGCAGCGTTCTTAGGCCTGGCGCTCAGGAAAACGACTTAATACATCGTAGTCCATTGAGACTGAAAGGACTAGACCGATGGCCACCTGTCTGGGCACGTGGAACCACGTGATTTACGTGTAAGCTCTCTATTAGGCTGTAAAAGGCCATATTACAGGCTTTGAAGGCCTGTGCACGTAGTTAGCAGCGTTCTTAGGGCCTGGCGCTCAGGAAAACGACTTAATACATCGTAGTCCATTGAGACTGAAAGGACTAGACCGATGGCCACCTGTCTGGGCACGTGGAACCACGTGATTTACGTGTAAGCTCTCTATTAGGCTGTAAAAGGCCATATTACAGGCTTTGAAGGCCTGTGCACGTAGTTAGCAGCGTTCTTAGGGCCTGGCGCTCAGGAAAACGACTTAATACATCGTAGTCCATTGAGACTGAAAGGACTAGACCGATGGCCACCTGTCTGGGCACGTGGAACCACGTGATTTACGTGTAAGCTCTCTATTAGGCTGTAAAAGGCCATATTACAGGCTTTGAAGGCCTGTGCACGTAGTTAGCAGCGTTCTTAGGGCCTGGCGCTCAGGAAAACGACTTAATACATCGTAGTCCATTGAGACTGAAAGGACTAGACCGATGGCCACCTGTCTGGGCACGTGGAACCACGTGATTTACGTGTAAGCTCTCTATTAGGCTGTAAAAGGCCATATTACAGGCTTTGAAGGCCTGTGCACGTAGTTAGCAGCGTTCTTAGGGCCTGGCGCTCAGGAAAACGACTTAATACATCGTAGTCCATTGAGACTGAAAGGACTAGACCGATGGCCACCTGTCTGGGCACGTGGAACCACGTGATTTACGTGTAAGCTCTCTATTAGGCTGTAAAAGGCCATATTACAGGCTTTGAAGGCCTGTGCACGTAGTTAGCAGCGTTCTTAGGGCCTGGCGCTCAGGAAAACGACTTAATACATCGTAGTCCATTGAGACTGAAAGGACTAGACCGATGGCCACCTGTCTGGGCACGTGGAACCACGTGATTTACGTGTAAGCTCTCTATTAGGCTGTAAAAGGCCATATTACAGGCTTTGAAGGCCTGTGCACGTAGTTAGCAGCGTTCTTAGGGCCTGGCGCTCAGGAAAACGACTTAATACATCGTAGTCCATTGAGACTGAAAGGACTAGACCGATGGCCACCTGTCTGGGCACGTGGAACCACGTGATTTACGTGTAAGCTCTCTATTAGGCTGTAAAAGGCCATATTACAGGCTTTGAAGGCCTGTGCACGTAGTTAGCAGCGTTCTTAGGGCCTGGCGCTCAGGAAAACGACTTAATACATCGTAGTCCATTGAGACTGAAAGGACTAGACCGATGGCCACCTGTCTGGGCACGTGGAACCACGTGATTTACGTGTAAGCTCTCTATTAGGCTGTAAAAGGCCATATTACAGGCTTTGAAGGCCTGTGCACGTAGTTAGCAGCGTTCTTAGGGCCTGGCGCTCAGGAAAACGACTTAATACATCGTAGTCCATTGAGACTGAAAGGACTAGACCGATGGCCACCTGTCTGGGCACGTGGAACCACGTGATTTACGTGTAAGCTCTCTATTAGGCTGTAAAAGGCCATATTACAGGCTTTGAAGGCCTGTGCACGTAGTTAGCAGCGTTCTTAGGGCCTGGCGCTCAGGAAAACGACTTAATACATCGTAGTCCATTGAGACTGAAAGGACTAGACCGATGGCCACCTGTCTGGGCACGTGGAACCACGTGATTTACGTGTAAGCTCTCTATTAGGCTGTAAAAGGCCATATTACAGGCTTTGAAGGCCTGTGCACGTAGTTAGCAGCGTTCTTAGGGCCTGGCGCTCAGGAAAACGACTTAATACATCGTAGTCCATTGAGACTGAAAGGACTAGACCGATGGCCACCTGTCTGGGCACGTGGAACCACGTGATTTACGTGTAAGCTCTCTATTAGGCTGTAAAAGGCCATATTACAGGCTTTGAAGGCCTGTGCACGTAGTTAGCAGCGTTCTTAGGGCCTGGCGCTCAGGAAAACGACTTAATACATCGTAGTCCATTGAGACTGAAAGGACTAGACCGATGGCCACCTGTCTGGGCACGTGGAACCACGTGATTTACGTGTAAGCTCTCTATTAGGCTGTAAAAGGCCATATTACAGGCTTTGAAGGCCTGTGCACGTAGTTAGCAGCGTTCTTAGGGCCTGGCGCTCAGGAAAACGACTTAATACATCGTAGTCCATTGAGACTGAAAGGACTAGACCGATGGCCACCTGTCTGGGCACGTGGAACCACGTGATTTACGTGTAAGCTCTCTATTAGGCTGTAAAAGGCCATATTACAGGCTTTGAAGGCCTGTGCACGTAGTTAGCAGCGTTCTTAGGGCCTGGCGCTCAGGAAAACGACTTAATACATCGTAGTCCATTGAGACTGAAAGGACTAGACCGATGGCCACCTGTCTGGGCACGTGGAACCACGTGATTTACGTGTAAGCTCTCTATTAGGCTGTAAAAGGCCATATTACAGGCTTTGAAGGCCTGTGCACGTAGTTAGCAGCGTTCTTAGGGCCTGGCGCTCAGGAAAACGACTTAATACATCGTAGTCCATTGAGACTGAAAGGACTAGACCGATGGCCACCTGTCTGGGCACGTGGAACCACGTGATTTACGTGTAAGCTCTCTATTAGGCTGTAAAAGGCCATATTACAGGCTTTGAAGGCCTGTGCACGTAGTTAGCAGCGTTCTTAGGGCCTGGCGCTCAGGAAAACGACTTAATACATCGTAGTCCATTGAGACTGAAAGGACTAGACCGATGGCCACCTGTCTGGGCACGTGGAACCACGTGATTTACGTGTAAGCTCTCTATTAGGCTGTAAAAGGCCATATTACAGGCTTTGAAGGCCTGTGCACGTAGTTAGCAGCGTTCTTAGGGCCTGGCGCTCAGGAAAACGACTTAATACATCGTAGTCCATTGAGACTGAAAGGACTAGACCGATGGCCACCTGTCTGGGCACGTGGAACCACGTGATTTACGTGTAAGCTCTCTATTAGGCTGTAAAAGGCCATATTACAGGCTTTGAAGGCCTGTGCACGTAGTTAGCAGCGTTCTTAGGGCCTGGCGCTCAGGAAAACGACTTAATACATCGTAGTCCATTGAGACTGAAAGGACTAGACCGATGGCCACCTGTCTGGGCACGTGGAACCACGTGATTTACGTGTAAGCTCTCTATTAGGCGTAAAAGGCCATATTACAGGCTTTGAAGGCCTGTGCACGTAGTTAGCAGCGTTCTTAGGGCCTGGCGCTCAGGAAAACGACTTAATACATCGTAGTCCATTGAGACTGAAAGGACTAGACCGATGGCCACCTGTCTGGGCACGTGGAACCACGTGATTTACGTGTAAGCTCTCTATTAGGCTGTAAAAGGCCATATTACAGGCTTTGAAGGCCTGTGCACGTAGTTAGCAGCGTTCTTAGGGCCTGGCGCTCAGGAAAACGACTTAATACATCGTAGTCCATTGAGACTGAAAGGACTAGACCGATGGCCACCTGTCTGGGCACGTGGAACCACGTGATTTACGTGTAAGCTCTCTATTAGGCTGTAAAAGGCCATATTACAGGCTTTGAAGGCCTGTGCACGTAGTTAGCAGCGTTCTTAGGGCCTGGCGCTCAGGAAAACGACTTAATACATCGTAGTCCATTGAGACTGAAAGGACTAGACCGATGGCCACCTGTCTGGGCACGTGGAACCACGTGATTTACGTGTAAGCTCTCTATTAGGCTGTAAAAGGCCATATTACAGGCTTTGAAGGCCTGTGCACGTAGTTAGCAGCGTTCTTAGGGCCTGGCGCTCAGGAAAACGACTTAATACATCGTAGTCCATTGAGACTGAAAGGACTAGACCGATGGCCACCTGTCTGGGCACGTGGAACCACGTGATTTACGTGTAAGCTCTCTATTAGGCTGTAAAAGGCCATATTACAGGCTTTGAAGGCCTGTGCACGTAGTTAGCAGCGTTCTTAGGCCTGGCGCTCAGGAAAACGACTTAATACATCGTAGTCCATTGAGACTGAAAGGACTAGACCGATGGCCACCTGTCTGGGCACGTGGAACCACGTGATTTACGTGTAAGCTCTCTATTAGGCTGTAAAAGGCCATATTACAGGCTTTGAAGGCCTGTGCACGTAGTTAGCAGCGTTCTTAGGGCCTGGCGCTCAGGAAAACGACTTAATACATCGTAGTCCATTGAGACTGAAAGGACTAGACCGATGGCCACCTGTCTGGGCACGTGGAACCACGTGATTTACGTGTAAGCTCTCTATTAGGCTGTAAAAGGCCATATTACAGGCTTTGAAGGCCTGTGCACGTAGTTAGCAGCGTTCTTAGGGCCTGGCGCTCAGGAAAACGACTTAATACATCGTAGTCCATTGAGACTGAAAGGACTAGACCGATGGCCACCTGTCTGGGCACGTGGAACCACGTGATTTACGTGTAAGCTCTCTATTAGGCTGTAAAAGGCCATATTACAGGCTTTGAAGGCCTGTGCACGTAGTTAGCAGCGTTCTTAGGGCCTGGCGCTCAGGAAAACGACTTAATACATCGTAGTCCATTGAGACTGAAAGGACTAGACCGATGGCCACCTGTCTGGGCACGTGGAACCACGTGATTTACGTGTAAGCTCTCTATTAGGCTGTAAAAGGCCATATTACAGGCTTTGAAGGCCTGTGCACGTAGTTAGCAGCGTTCTTAGGGCCTGGCGCTCAGGAAAACGACTTAATACATCGTAGTCCATTGAGACTGAAAGGACTAGACCGATGGCCACCTGTCTGGGCACGTGGAACCACGTGATTTACGTGTAAGCTCTCTATTAGGCTGTAAAAGGCCATATTACAGGCTTTGAAGGCCTGTGCACGTAGTTAGCAGCGTTCTTAGGGCCTGGCGCTCAGGAAAACGACTTAATACATCGTAGTCCATTGAGACTGAAAGGACTAGACCGATGGCCACCTGTCTGGGCACGTGGAACCACGTGATTTACGTGTAAGCTCTCTATTAGGCTGTAAAAGGCCATATTACAGGCTTTGAAGGCCTGTGCACGTAGTTAGCAGCGTTCTTAGGGCCTGGCGCTCAGGAAAACGACTTAATACATCGTAGTCCATTGAGACTGAAAGGACTAGACCGATGGCCACCTGTCTGGGCACGTGGAACCACGTGATTTACGTGTAAGCTCTCTATTAGGCTGTAAAAGGCCATATTACAGGCTTTGAAGGCCTGTGCACGTAGTTAGCAGCGTTCTTAGGGCCTGGCGCTCAGGAAAACGACTTAATACATCGTAGTCCATTGAGACTGAAAGGACTAGACCGATGGCCACCTGTCTGGGCACGTGGAACCACGTGATTTACGTGTAAGCTCTCTATTAGGCTGTAAAAGGCCATATTACAGGCTTTGAAGGCCTGTGCACGTAGTTAGCAGCGTTCTTAGGGCCTGGCGCTCAGGAAAACGACTTAATACATCGTAGTCCATTGAGACTGAAAGGACTAGACCGATGGCCACCTGTCTGGGCACGTGGAACCACGTGATTTACGTGTAAGCTCTCTATTAGGCTGTAAAAGGCCATATTACAGGCTTTGAAGGCCTGTGCACGTAGTTAGCAGCGTTCTTAGGGCCTGGCGCTCAGGAAAACGACTTAATACATCGTAGTCCATTGAGACTGAAAGGACTAGACCGATGGCCACCTGTCTGGGCACGTGGAACCACGTGATTTACGTGTAAGCTCTCTATTAGGCTGTAAAAGGCCATATTACAGGCTTTGAAGGCCTGTGCACGTAGTTAGCAGCGTTCTTAGGGCCTGGCGCTCAGGAAAACGACTTAATACATCGTAGTCCATTGAGACTGAAAGGACTAGACCGATGGCCACCTGTCTGGGCACGTGGAACCACGTGATTTACGTGTAAGCTCTCTATTAGGCTGTAAAAGGCCATATTACAGGCTTTGAAGGCCTGTGCACGTAGTTAGCAGCGTTCTTAGGGCCTGGCGCTCAGGAAAACGACTTAATACATCGTAGTCCATTGAGACTGAAAGGACTAGACCGATGGCCACCTGTCTGGGCACGTGGAACCACGTGATTTACGTGTAAGCTCTCTATTAGGCTGTAAAAGGCCATATTACAGGCTTTGAAGGCCTGTGCACGTAGTTAGCAGCGTTCTTAGGGCCTGGCGCTCAGGAAAACGACTTAATACATCGTAGTCCATTGAGACTGAAAGGACTAGACCGATGGCCACCTGTCTGGGCACGTGGAACCACGTGATTTACGTGTAAGCTCTCTATTAGGCTGTAAAAGGCCATATTACAGGCTTTGAAGGCCTGTGCACGTAGTTAGCAGCGTTCTTAGGGCCTGGCGCTCAGGAAAACGACTTAATACATCGTAGTCCATTGAGACTGAAAGGACTAGACCGATGGCCACCTGTCTGGGCACGTGGAACCACGTGATTTACGTGTAAGCTCTCTATTAGGCTGTAAAAGGCCATATTACAGGCTTTGAAGGCCTGTGCACGTAGTTAGCAGCGTTCTTAGGCCTGGCGCTCAGGAAAACGACTTAATACATCGTAGTCCATTGAGACTGAAAGGACTAGACCGATGGCCACCTGTCTGGGCACGTGGAACCACGTGATTTACGTGTAAGCTCTCTATTAGGCTGTAAAAGGCCATATTACAGGCTTTGAAGGCCTGTGCACGTAGTTAGCAGCGTTCTTAGGGCCTGGCGCTCAGGAAAACGACTTAATACATCGTAGTCCATTGAGACTGAAAGGACTAGACCGATGGCCACCTGTCTGGGCACGTGGAACCACGTGATTTACGTGTAAGCTCTCTATTAGGCTGTAAAAGGCCATATTACAGGCTTTGAAGGCCTGTGCACGTAGTTAGCAGCGTTCTTAGGGCCTGGCGCTCAGGAAAACGACTTAATACATCGTAGTCCATTGAGACTGAAAGGACTAGACCGATGGCCACCTGTCTGGGCACGTGGAACCACGTGATTTACGTGTAAGCTCTCTATTAGGCTGTAAAAGGCCATATTACAGGCTTTGAAGGCCTGTGCACGTAGTTAGCAGCGTTCTTAGGGCCTGGCGCTCAGGAAAACGACTTAATACATCGTAGTCCATTGAGACTGAAAGGACTAGACCGATGGCCACCTGTCTGGGCACGTGGAACCACGTGATTTACGTGTAAGCTCTCTATTAGGCTGTAAAAGGCCATATTACAGGCTTTGAAGGCCTGTGCACGTAGTTAGCAGCGTTCTTAGGGCCTGGCGCTCAGGAAAACGACTTAATACATCGTAGTCCATTGAGACTGAAAGGACTAGACCGATGGCCACCTGTCTGGGCACGTGGAACCACGTGATTTACGTGTAAGCTCTCTATTAGGCTGTAAAAGGCCATATTACAGGCTTTGAAGGCCTGTGCACGTAGTTAGCAGCGTTCTTAGGGCCTGGCGCTCAGGAAAACGACTTAATACATCGTAGTCCATTGAGACTGAAAGGACTAGACCGATGGCCACCTGTCTGGGCACGTGGAACCACGTGATTTACGTGTAAGCTCTCTATTAGGCTGTAAAAGGCCATATTACAGGCTTTGAAGGCCTGTGCACGTAGTTAGCAGCGTTCTTAGGGCCTGGCGCTCAGGAAAACGACTTAATACATCGTAGTCCATTGAGACTGAAAGGACTAGACCGATGGCCACCTGTCTGGGCACGTGGAACCACGTGATTTACGTGTAAGCTCTCTATTAGGCTGTAAAAGGCCATATTACAGGCTTTGAAGGCCTGTGCACGTAGTTAGCAGCGTTCTTAGGGCCTGGCGCTCAGGAAAACGACTTAATACATCGTAGTCCATTGAGACTGAAAGGACTAGACCGATGGCCACCTGTCTGGGCACGTGGAACCACGTGATTTACGTGTAAGCTCTCTATTAGGCTGTAAAAGGCCATATTACAGGCTTTGAAGGCCTGTGCACGTAGTTAGCAGCGTTCTTAGGGCCTGGCGCTCAGGAAAACGACTTAATACATCGTAGTCCATTGAGACTGAAAGGACTAGACCGATGGCCACCTGTCTGGGCACGTGGAACCACGTGATTTACGTGTAAGCTCTCTATTAGGCTGTAAAAGGCCATATTACAGGCTTTGAAGGCCTGTGCACGTAGTTAGCAGCGTTCTTAGGCCTGGCGCTCAGGAAAACGACTTAATACATCGTAGTCCATTGAGACTGAAAGGACTAGACCGATGGCCACCTGTCTGGGCACGTGGAACCACGTGATTTACGTGTAAGCTCTCTATTAGGCTGTAAAAGGCCATATTACAGGCTTTGAAGGCCTGTGCACGTAGTTAGCAGCGTTCTTAGGGCCTGGCGCTCAGGAAAACGACTTAATACATCGTAGTCCATTGAGACTGAAAGGACTAGACCGATGGCCACCTGTCTGGGCACGTGGAACCACGTGATTTACGTGTAAGCTCTCTATTAGGCTGTAAAAGGCCATATTACAGGCTTTGAAGGCCTGTGCACGTAGTTAGCAGCGTTCTTAGGGCCTGGCGCTCAGGAAAACGACTTAATACATCGTAGTCCATTGAGACTGAAAGGACTAGACCGATGGCCACCTGTCTGGGCACGTGGAACCACGTGATTTACGTGTAAGCTCTCTATTAGGCTGTAAAAGGCCATATTACAGGCTTTGAAGGCCTGTGCACGTAGTTAGCAGCGTTCTTAGGGCCTGGCGCTCAGGAAAACGACTTAATACATCGTAGTCCATTGAGACTGAAAGGACTAGACCGATGGCCACCTGTCTGGGCACGTGGAACCACGTGATTTACGTGTAAGCTCTCTATTAGGCTGTAAAAGGCCATATTACAGGCTTTGAAGGCCTGTGCACGTAGTTAGCAGCGTTCTTAGGGCCTGGCGCTCAGGAAAACGACTTAATACATCGTAGTCCATTGAGACTGAAAGGACTAGACCGATGGCCACCTGTCTGGGCACGTGGAACCACGTGATTTACGTGTAAGCTCTCTATTAGGCTGTAAAAGGCCATATTACAGGCTTTGAAGGCCTGTGCACGTAGTTAGCAGCGTTCTTAGGGCCTGGCGCTCAGGAAAACGACTTAATACATCGTAGTCCATTGAGACTGAAAGGACTAGACCGATGGCCACCTGTCTGGGCACGTGGAACCACGTGATTTACGTGTAAGCTCTCTATTAGGCTGTAAAAGGCCATATTACAGGCTTTGAAGGCCTGTGCACGTAGTTAGCAGCGTTCTTAGGGCCTGGCGCTCAGGAAAACGACTTAATACATCGTAGTCCATTGAGACTGAAAGGACTAGACCGATGGCCACCTGTCTGGGCACGTGGAACCACGTGATTTACGTGTAAGCTCTCTATTAGGCTGTAAAAGGCCATATTACAGGCTTTGAAGGCCTGTGCACGTAGTTAGCAGCGTTCTTAGGGCCTGGCGCTCAGGAAAACGACTTAATACATCGTAGTCCATTGAGACTGAAAGGACTAGACCGATGGCCACCTGTCTGGGCACGTGGAACCACGTGATTTACGTGTAAGCTCTCTATTAGGCTGTAAAAGGCCATATTACAGGCTTTGAAGGCCTGTGCACGTAGTTAGCAGCGTTCTTAGGGCCTGGCGCTCAGGAAAACGACTTAATACATCGTAGTCCATTGAGACTGAAAGGACTAGACCGATGGCCACCTGTCTGGGCACGTGGAACCACGTGATTTACGTGTAAGCTCTCTATTAGGCGTAAAAGGCCATATTACAGGCTTTGAAGGCCTGTGCACGTAGTTAGCAGCGTTCTTAGGGCCTGGCGCTCAGGAAAACGACTTAATACATCGTAGTCCATTGAGACTGAAAGGACTAGACCGATGGCCACCTGTCTGGGCACGTGGAACCACGTGATTTACGTGTAAGCTCTCTATTAGGCTGTAAAAGGCCATATTACAGGCTTTGAAGGCCTGTGCACGTAGTTAGCAGCGTTCTTAGGGCCTGGCGCTCAGGAAAACGACTTAATACATCGTAGTCCATTGAGACTGAAAGGACTAGACCGATGGCCACCTGTCTGGGCACGTGGAACCACGTGATTTACGTGTAAGCTCTCTATTAGGCTGTAAAAGGCCATATTACAGGCTTTGAAGGCCTGTGCACGTAGTTAGCAGCGTTCTTAGGGCCTGGCGCTCAGGAAAACGACTTAATACATCGTAGTCCATTGAGACTGAAAGGACTAGACCGATGGCCACCTGTCTGGGCACGTGGAACCACGTGATTTACGTGTAAGCTCTCTATTAGGCTGTAAAAGGCCATATTACAGGCTTTGAAGGCCTGTGCACGTAGTTAGCAGCGTTCTTAGGGCCTGGCGCTCAGGAAAACGACTTAATACATCGTAGTCCATTGAGACTGAAAGGACTAGACCGATGGCCACCTGTCTGGGCACGTGGAACCACGTGATTTACGTGTAAGCTCTCTATTAGGCGTAAAAGGCCATATTACAGGCTTTGAAGGCCTGTGCACGTAGTTAGCAGCGTTCTTAGGGCCTGGCGCTCAGGAAAACGACTTAATACATCGTAGTCCATTGAGACTGAAAGGACTAGACCGATGGCCACCTGTCTGGGCACGTGGAACCACGTGATTTACGTGTAAGCTCTCTATTAGGCTGTAAAAGGCCATATTACAGGCTTTGAAGGCCTGTGCACGTAGTTAGCAGCGTTCTTAGGGCCTGGCGCTCAGGAAAACGACTTAATACATCGTAGTCCATTGAGACTGAAAGGACTAGACCGATGGCCACCTGTCTGGGCACGTGGAACCACGTGATTTACGTGTAAGCTCTCTATTAGGCTGTAAAAGGCCATATTACAGGCTTTGAAGGCCTGTGCACGTAGTTAGCAGCGTTCTTAGGGCCTGGCGCTCAGGAAAACGACTTAATACATCGTAGTCCATTGAGACTGAAAGGACTAGACCGATGGCCACCTGTCTGGGCACGTGGAACCACGTGATTTACGTGTAAGCTCTCTATTAGGCTGTAAAAGGCCATATTACAGGCT
Organism: Hydractinia echinata; assembly: GCA_030067915.1. Classification (NCBI taxonomy): domain Eukaryota; kingdom Metazoa; phylum Cnidaria; class Hydrozoa; order Anthoathecata; family Hydractiniidae; genus Hydractinia; species Hydractinia echinata. Next base: position 22,190 of record JASGCC010002692.1, read on the forward strand.
TTGAAGGCCTGTGCACGTAGTTAGCAGCGTTCTTAGGGCCTGGCGCTCAGGAAAACGACTTAATACATCGTAGTCCATTGAGACTGAAAGGACTAGACCGATGGCCACCTGTCTGGGCACGTGGAACCACGTGATTTACGTGTAAGCTCTCTATTAGGCTGTAAAAGGCCATATTACAGGCTTTGAAGGCCTGTGCACGTAGTTAGCAGCGTTCTTAGGGCCTGGCGCTCAGGAAAACGACTTAATACATCGTAGTCCATTGAGACTGAAAGGACTAGACCGATGGCCACCTGTCTGGGCACGTGGAACCACGTGATTTACGTGTAAGCTCTCTATTAGGCTGTAAAAGGCCATATTACAGGCTTTGAAGGCCTGTGCACGTAGTTAGCAGCGTTCTTAGGCCTGGCGCTCAGGAAAACGACTTAATACATCGTAGTCCATTGAGACTGAAAGGACTAGACCGATGGCCACCTGTCTGGGCACGTGGAACCACGTGATTTACGTGTAAGCTCTCTATTAGGCTGTAAAAGGCCATATTACAGGCTTTGAAGGCCTGTGCACGTAGTTAGCAGCGTTCTTAGGGCCTGGCGCTCAGGAAAACGACTTAATACATCGTAGTCCATTGAGACTGAAAGGACTAGACCGATGGCCACCTGTCTGGGCACGTGGAACCACGTGATTTACGTGTAAGCTCTCTATTAGGCTGTAAAAGGCCATATTACAGGCTTTGAAGGCCTGTGCACGTAGTTAGCAGCGTTCTTAGGCCTGGCGCTCAGGAAAACGACTTAATACATCGTAGTCCATTGAGACTGAAAGGACTAGACCGATGGCCACCTGTCTGGGCACGTGGAACCACGTGATTTACGTGTAAGCTCTCTATTAGGCTGTAAAAGGCCATATTACAGGCTTTGAAGGCCTGTGCACGTAGTTAGCAGCGTTCTTAGGGCCTGGCGCTCAGGAAAACGACTTAATACATCGTAGTCCATTGAGACTGAAAGGACTAGACCGATGGCCACCTGTCTGGGCACGTGGAACCACGTGATTTACGTGTAAGCTCTCTATTAGGCGTAAAAGGCCATATTACAGGCTTTGAAGGCCTGTGCACGTAGTTAGCAGCGTTCTTAGGGCCTGGCGCTCAGGAAAACGACTTAATACATCGTAGTCCATTGAGACTGAAAGGACTAGACCGATGGCCACCTGTCTGGGCACGTGGAACCACGTGATTTACGTGTAAGCTCTCTATTAGGCTGTAAAAGGCCATATTACAGGCTTTGAAGGCCTGTGCACGTAGTTAGCAGCGTTCTTAGGGCCTGGCGCTCAGGAAAACGACTTAATACATCGTAGTCCATTGAGACTGAAAGGACTAGACCGATGGCCACCTGTCTGGGCACGTGGAACCACGTGATTTACGTGTAAGCTCTCTATTAGGCTGTAAAAGGCCATATTACAGGCTTTGAAGGCCTGTGCACGTAGTTAGCAGCGTTCTTAGGGCCTGGCGCTCAGGAAAACGACTTAATACATCGTAGTCCATTGAGACTGAAAGGACTAGACCGATGGCCACCTGTCTGGGCACGTGGAACCACGTGATTTACGTGTAAGCTCTATTAGGCTGTAAAAGGCCATATTACAGGCTTTGAAGGCCTGTGCACGTAGTTAGCAGCGTTCTTAGGGCCTGGCGCTCAGGAAAACGACTTAATACATCGTAGTCCATTGAGACTGAAAGGACTAGACCGATGGCCACCTGTCTGGGCACGTGGAACCACGTGATTTACGTGTAAGCTCTCTATTAGGCTGTAAAAGGCCATATTACAGGCTTTGAAGGCCTGTGCACGTAGTTAGCAGCGTTCTTAGGGCCTGGCGCTCAGGAAAACGACTTAATACATCGTAGTCCATTGAGACTGAAAGGACTAGACCGATGGCCACCTGTCTGGGCACGTGGAACCACGTGATTTACGTGTAAGCTCTCTATTAGGCTGTAAAAGGCCATATTACAGGCTTTGAAGGCCTGTGCACGTAGTTAGCAGCGTTCTTAGGGCCTGGCGCTCAGGAAAACGACTTAATACATCGTAGTCCATTGAGACTGAAAGGACTAGACCGATGGCCACCTGTCTGGGCACGTGGAACCACGTGATTTACGTGTAAGCTCTTATTAGGCGTAAAAGGCCATATTACAGGCTTTGAAGGCCTGTGCACGTAGTTAGCAGCGTTCTTAGGGCCTGGCGCTCAGGAAAACGACTTAATACATCGTAGTCCATTGAGACTGAAAGGACTAGACCGATGGCCACCTGTCTGGGCACGTGGAACCACGTGATTTACGTGTAAGCTCTCTATTAGGCTGTAAAAGGCCATATTACAGGCTTTGAAGGCCTGTGCACGTAGTTAGCAGCGTTCTTAGGGCCTGGCGCTCAGGAAAACGACTTAATACATCGTAGTCCATTGAGACTGAAAGGACTAGACCGATGGCCACCTGTCTGGGCACGTGGAACCACGTGATTTACGTGTAAGCTCTCTATTAGGCTGTAAAAGGCCATATTACAGGCTTTGAAGGCCTGTGCACGTAGTTAGCAGCGTTCTTAGGGCCTGGCGCTCAGGAAAACGACTTAATACATCGTAGTCCATTGAGACTGAAAGGACTAGACCGATGGCCACCTGTCTGGGCACGTGGAACCACGTGATTTACGTGTAAGCTCTCTATTAGGCTGTAAAAGGCCATATTACAGGCTTTGAAGGCCTGTGCACGTAGTTAGCAGCGTTCTTAGGCCTGGCGCTCAGGAAAACGACTTAATACATCGTAGTCCATTGAGACTGAAAGGACTAGACCGATGGCCACCTGTCTGGGCACGTGGAACCACGTGATTTACGTGTAAGCTCTCTATTAGGCTGTAAAAGGCCATATTACAGGCTTTGAAGGCCTGTGCACGTAGTTAGCAGCGTTCTTAGGCCTGGCGCTCAGGAAAACGACTTAATACATCGTAGTCCATTGAGACTGAAAGGACTAGACCGATGGCCACCTGTCTGGGCACGTGGAACCACGTGATTTACGTGTAAGCTCTCTATTAGGCCGTAAAAGGCCATATTACAGGCTTTGAAGGCCTGTGCACGTAGTTAGCAGCGTTCTTAGGGCCTGGCGCTCAGGAAAACGACTTAATACATCGTAGTCCATTGAGACTGAAAGGACTAGACCGATGGCCACCTGTCTGGGCACGTGGAACCACGTGATTTACGTGTAAGCTCTCTATTAGGCGTAAAAGGCCATATTACAGGCTTTGAAGGCCTGTGCACGTAGTTAGCAGCGTTCTTAGGGCCTGGCGCTCAGGAAAACGACTTAATACATCGTAGTCCATTGAGACTGAAAGGACTAGACCGATGGCCACCTGTCTGGGCACGTGGAACCACGTGATTTACGTGTAAGCTCTTATTAGGCGTAAAAGGCCATATTACAGGCTTTGAAGGCCTGTGCACGTAGTTAGCAGCGTTCTTAGGGCCTGGCGCTCAGGAAAACGACTTAATACATCGTAGTCCATTGAGACTGAAAGGACTAGACCGATGGCCACCTGTCTGGGCACGTGGAACCACGTGATTTACGTGTAAGCTCTTATTAGGCTGTAAAAGGCCATATTACAGGCTTTGAAGGCCTGTGCACGTAGTTAGCAGCGTTCTTAGGGCCTGGCGCTCAGGAAAACGACTTAATACATCGTAGTCCATTGAGACTGAAAGGACTAGACCGATGGCCACCTGTCTGGGCACGTGGAACCACGTGATTTACGTGTAAGCTCTCTATTAGGCGTAAAAGGCCATATTACAGGCTTTGAAGGCCTGTGCACGTAGTTAGCAGCGTTCTTAGGGCCTGGCGCTCAGGAAAACGACTTAATACATCGTAGTCCATTGAGACTGAAAGGACTAGACCGATGGCCACCTGTCTGGGCACGTGGAACCACGTGATTTACGTGTAGCTCTTATTAGGCGTAAAAGGCCATATTACAGGCTTTGAAGGCCTGTGCACGTAGTTAGCAGCGTTCTTAGGGCCTGGCGCTCAGGAAAACGACTTAATACATCGTAGTCCATTGAGACTGAAAGGACTAGACCGATGGCCACCTGTCTGGGCACGTGGAACCACGTGATTTACGTGTAAGCTCTTATTAGGCTGTAAAAGGCCATATTACAGGCTTTGAAGGCCTGTGCACGTAGTTAGCAGCGTTCTTAGGGCCTGGCGCTCAGGAAAACGACTTAATACATCGTAGTCCATTGAGACTGAAAGGACTAGACCGATGGCCACCTGTCTGGGCACGTGGAACACGTGATTTACGTGTAAGCTCTCTATTAGGCGTAAAGGCCATATTACAGGCTTTGAAGGCTGTGCACGTAGTTAGCAGCGTTCTTAGCCTGGCGCTCAGGAAACGACTTAATACATCGTAGTCCATTGAGACTGAAAGGACTACCGATGGCCACCTGTCTGGGCCGTGGAACCACGTGATTTTACGTGTAAGCTCTTATTAGGCTGTAAAAGGCCATATTACAGGCTTTGAAGGCTGTGCACGTAGTTAGCAGCGTTCTCTAGGGCCTGGCGCTCAGGAAAACGACTTAATTATCCATGTATTGAGTGAAAGGACTACCGTGCCATGGCCCTGTCTGGGCAGTGGAACCACGTGATTTAGTGTAAGCTCTCTATTAGGCTGTAAAGGCCATTACAGGCTTTGAAGGCCTGTGCACGTAGTTAGCAGCGTTCTTAGCGCCTGGCGCTCAGGAAAACAAAGACTTAATACATCGTAGTCCATTGAGACTGAAAGGACTAGACCGATGGCCACCTGTCTGGGCACGTGGAACCACGTGATTTAGGTGTAGAACTTATTAGGCCGTAAAAGGCCATATTACAGGCTTTGAAGGCCTGTGCACGTAGTTAGCAGCGTTCTTAGGCCTGGCGCTAAGGAAAACGACTTAATACATCGTAGTCCATTGAGACTGAAAGGACTAGACCGATGGCCACCTGTCTGGGCACGTGGAACCACGTGATTTACGTGTAAGCTCTCTATTAGGCCGTGTAAAAGGCCATATT
>JASGCC010002693.1:0-27241 GCA_030067915.1 Hydractinia echinata
AACTCCTTTTGTTTTGTTTGTTTCAAAGACGGCTTAAAATGCTCGTAATATCGAACGCAAGTTTCAATAGATGCGTATGGACTTACGTGAAATAAAAACTGTGCATACAGATACAGGTGCCTACTTGGTATAATTTCCCTATGTGTGGAATTGGAGATAGGTTTATAACGAAATATAATGGGTCCGCTTTTCATCTCGTCGAAATTTCTTGTGAGGTTTTCTAGAGAATTTTCTTTCAGCGTTATTAAGGAGTCTGTCACTAAAGTGAATTGACTTTGTTGTGAACTATACCAAGTAATTTAGCTAGAACCATATGTAAATAGTTCTGGCTTGATGTAAGAATTATGGTTTAATCGGTAACTGGTATCACGTCAGCGTGTTTCAAACGTTCTTCGACTAAACTCTTTGAAATAGATATAAATTTTAGTGGTAATTCTTTGAATTCTGAAAAACTTTGAAATTTCTCTGATACTTCTCTTACTGTATTTTCTTCTTCTGCTAAGATGCCGATGTTTATGATATACGATGGAATTTCTACAGTATTCTCTTTGATTTGGTTTACTACTGACAATAAGGAATTACGAACGTCGTCGATGAAGTATTCATCGGGTTGGCATAGTATACAAATAGAGAGATAAGCTAAAATTAAAGAATTATATACATTATCATTTAACTTTATATTTTTGCTTTCTATCAACCTTGCTCTCAGGATCCCTTGCCTTTTTTACGTTATATAAAGTAAAGCATTCTGGTTACGAGGTTGGTTTTTATGCATCTGTTACATATATATTTTAGTTTGGACACAGTAAAAGTACACGACAAAAATATAAAATCTTGTTAATTGCTTATATATAAACAGATTTTCAAAATATCAAGTTATAAACAGAGTAATGAACACTTTTGACAAATATAAACTAGTATGCTTTAAGAGGGTTACTTGAAGAACATGAAAGGAAGTATGCACCGATATTTAAAATTTAATTAGACAAAGGAAAGATATTTCTATACCTTTATCCATTGTGATATTTGTGGAAAAATATTCTCTTATAGTGTGTGTATGGTGGCATAGGCAGAGGAAGAGCCAGGTTTCGTACAGTCCGGTACATCAACTAAAGCAAAGTAGACAAATTTAGTTAAAGCAAAGTTGATAAATCTGGGAATAAATTAACTTGGAGTTACTGCTTTTTAAGGTTGACATTAATAAAGCTATCTACTTTATTTAGAATAGGGTTTAGCTATATGGTATAACTAAATTTGTCCCAAAATAAATGAGTTCATATGCATAAAAAATTATCTTATAAAAAGATCCAAGGTGATATTTTTGTTTTTAAAAATATATTGCAAACGTGGAAAAGAAATGATGGCAGCAAGGTTTTCTGTCCATGACATATCCTCAATTTTCAAAAACTAGTAAATAAATGTACTCACAAAAGTTTTTCAACATTTTCCGCCAACAACATGAAAATGATAATGGTAAAAATGCTGGAACATCTCCTTGAACCTCTCATTTTTTCTCTCTATGCTTTCGAATAATCGTCCAGTATACCTTGCCACATAACGATATTTTTGTCAAAAACAAAAGCTGCTCGCTGATTGTGTTGATAGGGCGCATGTGTTAACATATTTCGAAACAATCATTTGTTGCCAAGCAAAAGAGAAACCATTTAGAAAACATCGTGCACGTGTGTTCACACCTTAGAACGAGACGAATGTCTTTTACCAACATGTGTTGCACGTGTAGTGAATCAATATATATATTAACTGTCAAAAATAAATACAATACACTGTTGTCACAGTCTGGGTTGGCTAAACCTCGACAGGTTAATATAAACAAGAAATCCTGTCTGTTTAAGCACACAATCTTAAAATCAACCGAAACATGGTCAAGAAAAGTTGCCGATGCTAAAAAAGATAGGAATATGAAATAGATTTCAGAAATTGAACAATAATACTATAATTTTGTTCATCAAAACTATTTATTTAATCACCCTCGTTCTTAATACTTAAAAATAAAGAAGCAAATGACTTTTGTTCATTTGCATTCTCGCATTGATCATTGTTTTGGATTTGTTGACAAATGACATGACCATATAAAGCACCAACGTAAAGCATACCATTGAAATCCTAAATGCCACCTTCCAATGAATAAACTACTAAATATAGATGGCCTAAATTCTAGATATTTTAATGTAGTACAAATTGTAAAATAGTCCAAGTAAGTTGGCAAAAGTTTAATTCACACTTCATTATAGTAAAGGGCATGCCGTTTCAGCATCACTGTATCAGAACTACTCCGAGCAGGATTATTGTGATGGATTTTTGGTGAATTTGAGTATACTTGCACAAGCAGTAAATTAAAACAACAGATCACCACGCTTTATGAAATTTAGTTAAAAAAAAGAAGCTACGCTGGAATTAGAAAAGCATGGTTTAGAAAAGAAGATAATATGTCCAATGAGGAAAGTGTCTTAAATGACTTCACACTGAATACGCTTCATAACACAGGACCGATGTACGTCACACTAAAGTAAGCTACAACAAAAAAGGATGAATATTCCAACCGGAGGCTTATAGCGAATATTCTGACACAAGATTGTTCTAATCATTAAAAGAAAATCATCTGCAAAGCCTTTAAAAAAATACATAAGCGAAAGTACTTTTATAATTGGTTAACTTTTGCTCTTAAGTATTCCCTTCTCCGATTTTAACCTATTGCCTAAGTTAAGAAAATCCAACTGATCACACGAAGTATGGATTTGACGGTGAAAACCTTGAATTTCGTTCATTATCCGGAGAAAACCTTAGAGTATGGACATTTTTGTCAGTTATAAAGCATTGCCTCGTATTATTGCATGGGACGACCCGATAACTGAGATCCATGACTAGACATTTTCAATCTTTGTGTCAGTCTACAAGCAAGAGTTTTAATGACATGTTGGGGCAATCAATCTGCTTAATTTTCCGTAATTTTACAATATGTCGCTCATAAACACTTATCTTCTATGCCATGACTTTTTACAATTTTGCCAGAAAGAATTGTGATGTCATTTCAATAGCGACATATTAGTACCGTCATACCTCGTCCTCTCGACAACATTGTTTGTAGCCGTGATGCAGGAGAAAGGATTCTGTCCGTTTAGATCGCGAGGGTCATTTGTTAGCCGCACGTCCCAAATTTTATACACAGTATTGAAAATAAAAGTCGATGAAATGTTTAGGTCGTTTAAAAAATCCAAGCTGGAATGTTTTCTGAACGATTTGTATTATTCATGACGGTTATGTGGTTTTTTCGAATGATGTGAAGTTTTTGTTGCAATATAGCTTGATTCACTTCGAACAAGCTTGTGTTCTAGCTCTCTTCAATCTAGTATGACATTTTAATTAAAAAAGCGGAATCAGAGTAGAGATAGAGTGATATATTTTACAAAGATGTTCTATAATATGTTAAAAGATATATTCGACACCTTACCTTTCTAGCATTCATTTAAGTAATGTTATTTGGATCTACTACAATAGCTATCCCTGTGTTACTTCTTTAACCTTACTGTTCATGAGTGGAGATTTCATTCATCTCCCGAATCTTTTACAACCTCTTTTTTTCATATAAAGCTAAGTTACGATATTTACTCAATGTTTTCCGTTGACTAGTTTTTGGACTTCCGAGAATCTGAGATATTGGGCGCTACTCACATTTTCATTGCCTTTTTCAATTTTTAATTCTTCTAACCTTACAATTATTATCAATGACTAACGTCATTGATATCAACAGGATGGCAACATCTCAACAAGTTGCCTAAAATTTCTTTGATTATTGAGAAACTTATGCAGATAAGCCATAACTGATATTTTCTTGTTCATAAAAATTGGTGATGACTTATTCAAAAGTAATCATTATTCATAGTATTGATACGTAGCTAATCCAATTTTCCAATTTTTTAAATTTTACTAACAATTCGGGCCGTTTGGGTCATCTTCAACATTAGGCAGTTTATACAGAACTTCAAAATTTATTATACCTACAACCGAGTTAAATTGATTTTAAACAGACATAAGTATTTTGAACAATCTTTTTTATGATGTGGGAGCGAAAGTACTGACAAAGGCTGCCATTTTTTGTTTTTGTAATACTGTTAATATTCCAAGTTTATTCCCTTTTAACAAAGCTTGTGAGAATTCATGGAGGGTATGCAATAGAATTCGCATTCGCTCACAATAAAAAAATTTGGATAGAATTAAAAGCATCTTACAAAGTCAAACACTTATATGATCCAATTTGATTACCCACATACCAGAATTAATAATCCCACTTTTCCTACATTTTAAATTCACAAGAACTTAACTGTATCAGGTCGGTTGACAATTTCCTAAATCGATCATATTATGGATGATTTGCATCAACTGTGGTCTACTCATAATTACTTGATTACCTCGAAGGTGATTCGTCATCAGAAAAGAAAATGGATTTTGAGTAATACAGTCATTGAATGGCTGGCATAAACATTATAGCCTTTTTTACGGAAGCCCATTAGTGCCATTAATTTTGCTTCACATATGTCACCCTAAGTGGAGCAGAGAAATATTTTAATTTTTTTTGTATGCCTCACCTAGAAAATAACACGAGCAATGAAATAAACATGTTTCTGTGCCTCACTTAATAATACCTAACAAGAGCAGAAAAAACTTCAACGCATGCTTCATGAGCAGTGAAAAGTTCAACATATGCTTCACTTATAAATTCATAACAGGAGCAGGGAAAATTTTAACGCATACTTCACTTATGAATTCATAACAGGAGCATCGCTAAAACGCATTTTCGCTGCCCCACTTAGACTGCAGCATTGCTACCATTATTGTTGTAAAAACCACGTGAAGTTTTTTATGACTGTTAATTAAAGGATGAACCAGATTTGATGTAAATATACAGAGCACGCTAAACGCTAGATAGTTACCGCTATGGATGTTGTATATGCCTTGAAACGTCAAGGAAGAACTCTTTACGGATTCGAAGGTTAAACGTAGTCATTGCTCAACAAAAACGGCTATTTCATAGCCACAAATCTTTTAAAACATTATTTTGTGCACACTTCTACTCTATCCGCTTTACACAATGTGTAAAGCCTTGTCACAGTTACATTTGTTACATACTATACTAATGGACTAATGTCATAAATGATAAGGACTAAAATTTTTTGAAAGACTTTGTAAGGTTATTTTGTCTAGGCGCATTTCCGTCAAAAGCTGGTTAAGTTAAATGTAAGCAACAACATGGTCCAATACAGTTTTGTTTTCAACAAGTAAAGCTAATAATGCCTATGAAAAGTTTAATCCATAGGGGGGGGGGGGGGTATTTTGAACGTAGTGGCTAGTGTTCTTAAGCAAATTGTTTAGAAGTTTTTTGTTCACTTCAGTTAACTTGTACTGAGACCAAGACAATGTTTTTTTACAGATGTGTGGTCTTAAAAAAACCGTTTGTGTTTGGTAGACGTTGGTTTACTTGCTGACTGTGTTATGACTTCATAACTGTGGCAGCAATTTAAAATTTTCGCTGCTTGTTTATGTCTTCATAAGTGGGGCATATCAAATTTTAAATATTTCTTTGCTCCACTTAGGGTCACATTTCCGAAGCAAATTAAATGGCACTAATGGGCTTCCGTACTTTTTATTGTAATTGTTTACTTCCCTTTCTTCCGGTGTATAACTCATTAAGATTTAGGGTTTTCTGTATGAATCAAAAATCGGATAGATGTCAGGAAATAGTGAGAAATCAAATATAGTGAATGACTTCTTCTCGTTTTGCCGTCTAATCTAAACCGTCACGTCACGGTAACGACGCGTAAAAAAGGAGATAAAGATATAATTTCCGCCAAATTAAAATTTTGCTATGTCATTGCTGGCAGAAAAACAAAAACAACATTGCAATTTTCAACGTGTTCTGTTATCGCTACTAAAAATCACATTATCTTTTTCTTCTGTTGTGTTTATATTCCTGTTCTCAATTAAAGTTTATCGGAGTCATTCTTTCTTGATCAAGTTTAAACACGTTTGTTTCGCAAATAAAATACTTGGAATACTTTTCTGCTCTGTTTGTAATCTAATTTTAAATGCTTTTTACTTCTGTGACTAAAAAGAAAACAAAAAAAGCCCCACCCTTTCGATATATTTACAAAAATAAATTAAAAATGCTTATTATCCAAACTTTTAATCTGGGAAAATATCTAATTTAATACCCGTATACGCCTGTCTGTCACGCAAAATGGTAACAGCAGTAGCGAGACACACGACTGCGGGAAATAAAGGACGGGCAAACTCGAATCCACAGGCCACCGACTAGTGATTTCTAATGTTCTAGCAAAAACTTTTGCGTTGAAAACATATTTTTTGTAAAAATCGCGTTCTTTTTTGCTGATAGCTATTTCTAGGGGGTTTTTGGCGTATTTCCACTTCATATAAGAGAACATTATAAAACGTGGAACAGATAAAAATAGCTGTTAAAAACAGAAAAGATGATCTTCCCTCCTTTAACATATACAACTTTAATTGAAAACTAGTGGTACATTTTTCAGTCATCAAATTTTCGTCCCTCATACATATCTCGACCTTCGTTATTTCGTGAATCTTTAGCACGACGTAGCCATCCGGGTACCATTTTAAACAAAGTACCGACATTATTACAGAGATTACTTCTGTCGAGAATAACAATACCACTTATTATTTTGATAAACATATCAGTTTTATGACTAAAATTCCTTTCTACCCTATGTCCTCATTTTTGAGTTTATCTACCCCTTTATTTAGAAATTCTGGTGCAAAAATAAGTCAGCACATGCTGCTACGAATCATATATTAATCAATTAAACTGGCAGATTAAATTGACCGATATATAAAAACCAAAGGTTATATATATAATTATCTTTTAATTCGCTTTATTACATTAACTGAATAAATTACCCTGAATAGAACATGAGTAGTGCATCTGACGCATTAAAATAAATCTCAAAAACTGTGAATCGGTAACAAACCGTGGAATGTTTTAATGCATGATTTGTGCCGTGTTTATTGTTGCCAAATAATTAAGCCCTGCTTTAAATTACAAATCAAGTTTTAACAATAGGTCGTTCGCGATCGGAAAAGGAAACGAAAGCGACTACGTACATACGTAGGAAAGGATGTCATGTCCATCCTGATTAAGTATCTACAATGATTTCCACTTAATTATACTACTAATAAAACAGGGGGTTGAATAGTGTATGGTTTTGGTTTATTCGCTTACATTTATAGGTGTCGATACCCCCGGCAATAGTATAGTTAACTTCCTATAAAAGCTGAATCTGATTTTTTAAAGTTAACTTTGAAGAAGGCGATACATAGCGAACATTGAAAAGGTAAGTTTTTATTTTTGGAAGTAAGTAGCAAACAAGCAGACCAAGAACGATTGTGAACATAAACAATGAAGTTCATTATCGGTTAATAATTTGGCAAAATCTGTTTTTACGTATTTAAGAGCTAACAAGTACATAAAGTTTAAGAACTAGGATTCTCAGATAATGTGAAAAGACCTCTGAGGTATACCTCTATTAATAAGTGAATTTCAGTATTCAAATCACTATGTCGTTTAAGGATTTTATTTGATGGTACTGAAATCAAAAAGCAGGTTTTGATGATTTCAAATGGATCTACTATAGAAACGTAAAAGGCTGAGGGGGGGGGGCGTTTTTCCCCACCAAGGCACTAAAGGGTTAAAGGAGTACAGCAAGACTGTGAACGAAAACAAATCTGCATTAAGATTGTGTGACATTAAAATTTTGTTCTTTATTATTGCAAACGCAATTATATTTGTTGTGAAAATTTACCATGGGACTCGTTTTAATACAATTTATATCAAATTAAAACACTTAGACTGATAACTATAACTAACTTCAAATTAAAAACAAAGCTAAATTTTAATTTTGATAGCATGTAATTAACTTTTCTTTCGCCTGAGAGGATCTTCCAGAGGACGGAAAGGAAATGTTTTTAAAAGCTCTAATTAACCACCCTTTGAAGAGTTGGAAGATCAATGCTTTTGATATGCTATATTTGAAGTTCTTTCTTTTTTCTTTTTCCGCATTTAAACTGCGCATGTTTTTAGGGTCAAGCGGTACTTCCTTATGACAATGTTTGTCCACATCGAACAGGATTTCTATCATTAAAGTAATTGGGTAAACATAATTAGTAAAAGACAATGGGAGGGCATTTTCTTGTTTATGGCAATTAGAAGATTACAATCGGTCTATTTAATTAAATTACGTAAGACAAAACCAGTAATTTAATTAGGCTAACTAACTTACTTAAGAAATATTAAGTGAAGAACTCAATTAGTAGTTTTCTATAATAAACTTACTGATGAGTAATACATTGTTGTTCCTTAGAAATCAAAATAACAAAACTGCCTAAAAAAAACAATTTATATTTTTGTTTTTATTTTGCTCATTAATTGATTCCACTGGAGAACCTTATTAACTAAGAACCAACACATACGCACTCGTCAGAAAGAATTTACAGCGACTGCATTGATGAAAATTAAGAAACCTGTTTCAAATACAAAATGTACATGAAAAAGGTGATTAGAAAATAGGGGAAAATAGGAAAAAGTCATTATAGGACACTGCCGGATTTTTACAAACATTAATATTTAGTATATACTACATGCAATTAAACGAAATATTGATAATATGATTAAAAAATAGCAAGGATTGATTACAAAGTTAAACAAAGTAATGTTTGATCTCAAAAAACCGTTAGAACATAAAATAGATATCTTTTCTATTCTTTATTATAGCATTTAAAAAGACATACTCCAACATGTGGTTTACTGGAATCTGGTTGTTCGTACTGCCCTTAGTTTCTGGTCATTCCTGGATGAGTTGTCCACCGTATGTACTTATCACAAGCTTAGTTAACCACAAATCACAAACAAAAACTAAAGTGAGAATTATAAAATTATTTTCTCTGTTTAGTTCGTTTATTGCTACGCCTGGACGTGGTGGAGTCCAAAATAGACATTGCGAAACTGGTGTCGCTAATGGTAAGTTTCTTATGATATCTTTCAAATATACAAGTAATATAGTTTCGTCAAGACAAGCAAAATATTCTCTCCAAATACACTGGGGGTTATAGTTGCGCCCTGTCGCAAGAAATTTACACATAATCATTGCTTTTACCTAAACTCTGGTTATGAATATGTTGACGTAGACAACTCGTGCCTTACGTACAATCAAAACAATAATTCACAATCATGACATCTATTGTAATAAAAAAGTGTGAATAAAAAAGGTACCCAAGCATGTCTTTCGCAATCGCTATGACTAAGTTACAACTAGACCTGTATAATTGTATAATGGTTGAACCCTAGGAGTCTCAAACGTACGGTTACATAACTTTAAACTAATTTGTAATCTCTTTGTTTTTGCAGCTATTGTAACAACTGTCCATGCTGGAGATCGATTGAAGGTAAACTTATTACGTAATCCGAACGCATTAGGAATACAACATTTAAAACGATTGAATTAAATAGCAATGTTATTCTTTCTATCTATGAAAGGACATTATGCTTATTGACGTAAATATAAAGAGCATCTTGCTTTAGTTTTGACTGTAAATGCAAATGCATTGCTTGGTGCAACAGGATGTAACATTGCGTTTTATTCTACAGGTTGGGTGGACTTCAAATAATCACGGTGGCGGTTATGTTAGGATTTCTCTCGTTCCACTTGCTCAAGAAGCAAATGCTGAAGTCTTTAAACAAAACGTAATGAAATTTGCATGTTACGGACATGATACCCGTCCTGATAAAACCTTAAATGGTGACTGCGTACACCCTGTGATGGTAGACCAGGATGTGAATTTCAATCAGGTAGGCAACGCACTTCCGGATCCAAGTAAATCAGTTCAATGAAATGCTAGACTCACAGTTTTTAATCTAAATTTTTTATCTAATGCGTGCCTACGTTTTATCTCTTTGATGAAAATAAAAACAGTCGCATCCTTAAGATATTTAGAAACAGAGTCGACAACAAGCGCCTTTAAATATGTAGCTTGTTATCCAAAGATCTACTTCACAATTATAAGGTCAATCTACCTGTGGACTAGTTAATCCTTATCTCCATGGAATGACTTGAAAAAGCAGCCAAAAAAAGAGAAATACAGAAGAAGAGAAAGAGATGGATGAAATTCAAAACCTTCTTTCCTTAATTATTAAAATTTGATCAACTTATGCATGGCATTTAGTATTTAATATTATGTTTTTACTAAAAGGTAACACAATACTTTTTAGACCAATATGACGTGGAAAGGTTTGACACGACAATTGGTATTCCAACAAATCTCCCTGAAGGATATTACGTGCTGCAAACTGCCATGTTGGTTGGTAATGGAGGAGAACCGTATTTCAGTTGTGCAAAGTTGTACATCACAGGAGGAAATCCTAGTTTCAACTGCATTTCAAACAGGAATCCAATAACATATTCCTGTTTAAGAACTGGTGGACCCGCATTAGAGACACATTTCCTAAAAGTTGGTAAGTCAACTGACTGTAGGAACATTAACAATGAAATATTGAATCTATTTAATTTTTTTCGTATTTCTAGTTTTCCTATGTCATTTTCTATTTACTTAACCTAGTGTTAAAATGATTAAGTTCCAGAATAATTGGATTTCTATCCACTTGGCTATGAGCTAACATAACTAAAACGATACAATCCTAAGTTAGGAATGTACATGTAGACCAGAATATAAGTTTGTCAGATAACTTCACCATATGCAGCACATTATTAGATTGTGGAACAAATGTTCAGAAATATAAATTAAGTTAATTCTTTTTAGGTTCTAGTCGAGGAGACTTTTGTTACCATCTTGACGGTCGTATTGGAACAGTTGATGTCAATCTGCGTGATGTTCCTATTAATGTAGAATGTGATCCAAGGTTAACATGTGATAATTCTATCAACAAGGATATATGTAATGAAGATGCTCCATCAATGAAAGACATCATCGTAAGTAGTTACAAACCTGTGTTGCCATCGCAAATTGTCTTGCTTGTAAATAATACATATTGTGCTAACAGATCCATGGTAAAATTCGAAGCATTATCAATCATGCAAAAATCTCTTAGTAATATGTGCAGATAAGTAATGTTCAGTGATTCTGCACTTTGAAACTACACCTTTGCAGGGAATATTACTATTTTGCTTTTCGTCAAAATAAGTGTCATAAAATGTTATGCACATTTCTGTTGATTCTTTAAGATCTTTATGATCTCAGAGATCAAACCTTTCAATTTTCGAATCTTGTTTTGTGATATCAACCACATAAGCTTCCATTAAATTTCGTGCTGCTTTTTAGGGTGGTGCTACTGCACCTAGACTTCCGGGTTGCAGAGTTTTCAACACTGTTCCTTCTGCTGCACCCACATGTTTTGACGACAAGCAAAATCGTGATGAAGAAGGTGTAGATTGTGGTGGTACCTTCTGCAATGCGTGCCCAACCAGACCACCCAGAGCTGGAGCTTTCCAAAGGTAAGGAAATAATGATATTTGATTATATCCTATATCTTTTATATCTAGCAGGTCAAAATATTCTACAGTCTTCAAATTTGTTATGGTCATGAAAACATCTTTAGAAATCAATTGTTCCCCGAATTTACAATTTCTTAATTACGCTTTGGGAATCGTCCTAAAGTCAAAATGATTTCTATTAAAAAATAAAATTGGGAAAAGAAAAAGATATTTATTGCAAAAATAAAAAGATCCTTTGAAACATTTGCATTTAATTTCGTAAACAACGATTTTTCACTGACTTTTAATTTCGCAAAAATTGTAAACTTTGAGAAATTTAAAACACATTTAAACCTAGCCGTTTCAGTTATCTATTTTCTTTTAAAAATGAAGCCGAGATACCACATGTACCAAGCGATGTATTTGTGATCCTTTGAAAATTTTAAAAGTTGTTTTAACCTGACATTAACATTCAAGAAGGGATGTTAATTTAGAAATTGTCTTCGTTTTGTATTACAGCGATATTGTTCAAACTGTAAACGTTTTTGGAGGCGGTGGTGGCGGTTCATTTACAATCACAGCCAATATCATCAGGACTATTCCAGACGACAAATGTTGGCAACTCGTACTACAATACGCTCATCCCTTGGAATTGGCCAGAGGAAGTGAATTTGCAGTTTATAATGATGGCCAACTTGCTGATATCAACACAGCTAGTAAGTCTTATCGTCATTTAAAGATAAACTTCTTAGATCTGCAAAAATTTCTGTTCCTACTTTTCAGTTAAAAGCTTTTCTTGCTTCCTAAAGTTCATTTAAGCATAATTTTTCTTTTAGAAACTATTATCACTCTTGAGAAAAGAACTGGACGCGAAAACCCTAAAGAAGGAGGAAGAATCATTGTTGCATTTCAAGCAAGCAATCCAGGCCTTCCTGAAGTGAAATGGACCGTTAAGAATATTGAACCAGTTTCCGCCATGTTATTTGTAAAAGACGAAGGGGTAAGAGTATTATCTTTTTATATTGAAACTTAAATGCAACTTTAATGGATAAATTTCTTGTAATGAGTCTAACCGACAATATCTGAGTCCAAAAAATTGAGAAATCAATATCAGCTATAAGTTTTTCTTTTCTTTACGTTCATTGTTCTCTTTCAGACATGTGTGGAAGACGTTCTTGTCTTGTAAAGAAACACAATTCATCCAGAAATTCAAAAGGAAAGACGTTGGAAGAAGACAATGAAGTTTTAAAATATTTATTATAAATTTTTTAATACAATATATACTTTAATAAACTACTTTCTTTTTTTTTCGTTGATATATTCAGTCCATTATCGCAAAATTGTCTGGCACTAAGGGACCAAGAATTGTTGATCTTTGAGCAGTCACTGTGTCGTTATTGTTTTAGTTAGATACGACATTTCTTAATCAAAATAAAACCTTTACAGCTTCATTGCTTTTACAAGTCCTCGTTTAAAAGGGACCAACAATAGTTGATCTTTGGACAGTCACTATATCGTTATTGTTTTAGTTAGATACGACATTTGTATAATCAAGATAAAATCCTTTAAATTTGCATTGCTTTTACAAGTCCTCGTTTAAAAGGGACCAAGAATAGTTGATCTCTGGACAGTCAGTAATCGTTATTGTTTTAGCTACGACATTTGTATAATCAAGATAAAATCCTTTACATTTTTATTGCTTTTACAAGTCCTCATTTGGAAGTGTAACATTTAAGGGAAAATGCATACAAATAGTACAGCAACAAGCGAGAATAACATTATGTTTGAACAATAATTATTACCCGTGCGCAAAATATTAACTCCAACAAGACTTTGAGATAGTTTCATATATACTTTGGGCTCAAAT
This sequence comes from Hydractinia echinata, assembly GCA_030067915.1. Taxonomy (NCBI): domain Eukaryota; kingdom Metazoa; phylum Cnidaria; class Hydrozoa; order Anthoathecata; family Hydractiniidae; genus Hydractinia; species Hydractinia echinata. Next base: position 13,399 of record JASGCC010002693.1, read on the forward strand.
AAATGCAATATTATTAGGTCTTTACCAACTTTCTTATCGCGTGGTAAATATTTACACTGCCCATAACTACTTTAATTTGAAAGTTGCAGTTTTTACCTAGGAAAGTAGTAAAATTTATTTTAGCCGTGGCATTGTAGGCAGATATTGTCTGCCCATGCTTTCATTTTCGATTGACGTTGTTATCCTTCTGCAGCAGTTTTCACTTCCGCAAATTGTTCTTTTGGAACTCTGAATTTATGAGCATGGGTCAGTAATATCGCTTATGTGTTTTTAGTGTATTCATTTTTGTCAGCTAATAAATATGGTGGAGAAGAAATCACCAACGTATTGAAAAGTTTAGTTTATAAATAATTCTTGCTGCTCTTTCGTAATTAATAATTTAGGCCAGTAGGGTCATTTGTTTCGTAACAAAGCCATTACTGTTTTGAATCTTGATCAGCAAACGAATTGAGTTTTCGAATCACGGGGTACAATAAATCGTATAACTCATTCTGAAAGTGACGTCATCATGTAAAGCATCTATAGTTGAAATTATTACTCGCTCAAGGCGTACTTTTATATGATTGATATCGTCATTAGTACTATTTGAAGAGTTCAAATATTGAATAGCTTGTCTTAAAATCCGCTCCTTCTTTACCATGCTGAGAAAAAGGTTTATTATAGTTTAGAAAAGTGTAAAATCTATGAAAAATCAGAAGTCAAATGTGATGTCTTCATATATTTTCGAACTTGAAAAGAGCCTAAAACGGTGGATCATAAATTTTTGGAAAAATAAAAAGTCATTCATTAAGAATGGTAATTCTGCGACTGAGTGATATCGCGGAAACCAAATCCGCGGCAGAATCATTTCAGGAATTCTGACCCTGATTTTGCCTGATATTAAATATTCCTCGCGACATATCTACTGTCTTATATAAGTTGGCACGAGCTCGAAACTTCGTGTCATGAGTTTACATTAACTACATTGCGAACTAATCTTCTAGCGTTTTTTACTTATTTCGCATTCTAAGATTTACCAAAGAAAACATTGCAGTCTTCAGTTAAAGATAAAAAACTGTTAGTCTTACGAAAAGTTTTTTATTCGTAAGATGGTCCTATCAAATTTAGTGATTTGTGGTTAGTGAGTTGTATTTTCATTTTTATTAATCTGCGAGTTGCGTATCTGTACCAATATCAATCTGTACCAAATGGGTTTTCCAAATTATAATATAAAGATTCTGTTTTTAATGAGTTGCCAAAAGTTGCTGAGGGCTGCAAAAATGTATCATACGTATACAGCAGTGCACAATATCTCTCAAGACTCAAAAGATGCAGCGCTGATTGTTGAATAAAAAACAAGGCATTTTCGACAAGTCCAATTTATTTACACAAATTTTCTCAGTGGCTCACGTACACCAGTTTTAAATAGTTTAGAATAGTTCTAAAGAATAGTTGTAAAGGCATTGAAGTAATAGTTCAAGGTTAATTTAAAATCATTATAGCATAACACAGTTAAATTACAAACCGATGGAGCATAATCACATTCATATCTATAATCCTGAACAGCAGACTGGGTTTATCGGCAAGATGCGATATCCCTAACTGCTCGCCAATTCTGACGTAAAAGTAGCGAGTAGTTCTACCATAACAAGAGCCGTTTCAGCCGCCACACTTAACCTGGTAAACAAGGCCAGAGCGTAAATACTTCGGGATACGATCTTTAAACTAAAAAAACTTCAGGTGGAACTAAATACAAAACGAAGGGAACAATAAGAAAGCTTGTTGCGAAAAATGCAACGCGTCCTAACTACCAAGAAAAGATAAAATTATAATTATTCTCTCCTAGAAACAGTGTTAAAGATTCGCTTGGAAAGAAAGATCTTATTAGTAAAATTCTTAAGACAAATTTCTAGGATATTTGTTTCTACAAAGTATAACTTTTAACAGTTAACTTTTTTGTGAAATTTATCATAGTTGGGATATTAACAGCGATATAAGAGTGACAAAATTGAACCTCGTTTAAAATATATTCCGGGATAAAACTGTCAAATGACTGTGAACACCACTAAGGGTGGCTTTACGATAACCATTAGTGAAAATCTCCTGCTTTCTTGACTCACCAAAACGTCCAAGAAATCATTTTACTTAACTCTTGCTCTTTAGAAAAGATGGAACTAACTCACAAAAGATGGAACTAACTCACAAAAGATGGAACTAACTCACAAAAGATGGAACTAACTCACAAAAGATGGAACTAACTCACAAAAGATGGAACTAACTCACAAAAGATGGAACTAACTCACAAAAGATGGAACTTGCTCACAAAAGATGCAACTTGCTCACAAAAGATGGAACTAACTCACAAAAGATGGAACTAACTCACAAAAGATGGAACTAACTCACAAAAGATGGAACTAACTCACAAAAGATGGAACTAACTCACAAAAGATGCAACTTGCTCACAAAAGATGGAACTAACTCACAAAAGATGGAACTAACTCACAAAAGATGCAACTATCTCATAAAAGATGCAACTAACTCACAAAAGATGGAACTAACTCACAAAAGATGCAACTAACTCACAAAAGATGGAACTAACTCACAAAAGATGAAACTAACTCACAAAAGATGGAACTAACTCACAAAAGATGAAACTAACTCACAAAAGATGGAACTAACTCACAAAAGATGCAACTAACTCACAAAAGATGGAACTAACTCATAAAAGATGAAACTAACTCACAAAAGATGGAACTAACTCACAAAAGATGCAACTAACTCACAAAAGATGGAACTAACTCACAAAAGATGGAACTAACTCACAAAAGATGCAACTAACTCACAAAAGATGGAACTAACTCATAAAAGATGAAACTAACTCACAAAAGATGGAACTAACTCACAAAAGATGCAACTAACTCACAAAAGATGGAACTAACTCACAAAAGATGGAACTAACTCACAAAAGATGGAACTAACTCACAAAAGATGGAACTAACTCACAAAAGATGGAACTAACTCACAAAAGATGGAACTAACTCACAAAAGATGGAACTTGCTCACAAAAGATGCAACTTGCTCACAAAAGATGGAACTAACTCACAAAAGATGGAACTAACTCACAAAAGATGGAACTAACTCACAAAAGATGGAACTAACTCACAAAAGATGGAACTAACTCACAAAAGATGGAACTAACTCACAAAAGATGCAACTTGCTCACAAAAGATGGAACTAACTCACAAAAGATGGAACTAACTCATAAAAGATGAAACTAACTCACAAAAGATGGAACTAACTCACAAAAGATGCAACTAACTCACAAAAGATGGAACTAACTCATAAAAGATGCAACTTGCTCAAAAGAGGAAAATAAAACAAATATATCATCACCGTAACGTCTATAATATAAAGGTTTGAAGTCCATGAGGCAATTATTAAGCCACTTATTTTCCAAATAGCATATAGACACATTAGCTAAGGTAGGGCCAGGAAGACTTCTTATGGCTACACCATCTACTTTGCCTTTAGAACTAATTTAGCATGAAATTTCTTCTATTATTTATGACTCACCAAGCTCAGCAGCATTGTTCAAAGCCTGCGCAGTACATGAACAGATTTAGAGTATAAACTTAAAAAAAAAATATCGACATCTAACGTGACAGTTGACTTGCCAAGAACAAACGTCAACAAACGCATTCTAGAGAGAGTTAGCTTTCATTCTAAATTCTGGCTTTTAACCACACTGGAATAAATTATAGAAGACATGCGAATTTGCAGTAAAGACAAGTCTTAACCATATGTTAGAATGAACGTAAGACACTTCTCCCATGGTAGATTTCAATATCCACCAAAGTCACAAGTGATCAAGAATAGCCATGTAGTGTTCCCTTCACCAGGAAAGATTATCGGGATCTTACCATAATGTAGAAACCAAGAAATTGCAAAACGGTTTGATGAATAAAAAATTTAAATCAAATAAGTAAAAAACCTAAGATATATGTAGCGCTTTGAGAGGCTATGTTGTTACTTCAGCACGTCGATGTTTTTTAAAAAAACAGATATTGCAGAAACTTCAGTAAAAATGTAATAACGTTAGAGAGATAGACAGACGCATTGGCTATAAGTTGAAAGGACAATTCAGTTATTTAATAAAAGCAAAACAAGTAAAGAACCAAACTATTTGTTCAATATAGGATAGTTCTAGACTTTACTGCAGTTCATTAAATTCAGACTACAATACACCTTTATTTGGTATAATCGTAACACAAATGGTAGATTGACGTAAGTAGATTGCCAAAGAATTATAATTTCTATAATTGTTTGGAATTCTGTAGATATTCTTAATATTCCATATACAGATAAGGTAATTCAGGAGATTTAAGCTCGTATGAATAGGGAAAAAATACGTTGTGAATGTATACTCTTCCCAGTGGTATATTTAGGATGGCGTTATCTCAAGAAATCGTTAAATTAAAAAAAAGGGTTTACTCAAACCTGTTGCTAAAAAAACTTGTTACGCCTAAATATTACGATGAATGGTTCTGTCGAACTACGCTTATGGTTTTCGTGACATTATCTTGGTAAAGGCATGTGTCAGTTGGATAAGAAAAAGTCTTGCCATCCTCCATAAAAGAGGAAATTTGCAGTGACTTTGCATTTTGATGCACCAGTTTCCCTACCTCTGAAGTGTTAAGAGACTAACAATAGCTCTATGCTAACTGAAGAGTTCCCATAAATATGCAAGATATAGATCACTCTAGGTGGGCTTGTGGTAGCAGATTCAACTCTAAATGTGAGCAAGTCCCGTTTTTTTCTAAATTAGTTCTTATTTTACTTTCCCACTGCTATTGATGTATAGATCTTCTTTTGTATCAATACTTCTAGGTGGTAGTATAAAACAAGGAAAGCTGTGTTCGCTCTACGTCCGAAAAAAGTTCCGTGTTTTTACTGTTAGTGTAGCAATGGTTGCTAGTATGAGATACGATGATAATTAACGATATAGTTTTAATAATTTGCATTAATAGCTTGAGTAGAGTCGCTTAACTTCATATCCTTGATACATACATATTTCATGGTAAATACATGCGCATTTGTAAAAACCTCAAGGTAATGTCTGCAAACCTTATAACAAACATTTTTATTCATCCCTTAATCGCTGTATGTATCGTTCTTTTTTTATGAACTGAAAGTTTCACAGATTTATAGTCTGTCGAACTATGTCAATAAGGTCGACGCTTACGACGTATGGTGTATGGTGACGATGAGGGGAGGAGGGGGGAGGGTTATGGTTATAAGGTATATGTGCTAAATCAATTCTCCCTATAGGTGCAGGTCCAGTATGGTTACTTACTTTTAATGTACAGCGTTACGAATGGAAGGATTTGATGTATTGTATTTTTATGGGTATTCATTTGTTGTATAGTGACGATGTAGCGTATTTTTTTACTAGCCAATGGAATGAGAAGAACACCACACTAAGCTGTATTGCTTTGTAATAATAATTAGGAATGCTAACCTATCCAATTAGGCACAAATTTGGTACTTCGGCCCATGATGAATTAAATAAAATGTTATACATTAGTAGTCAAAAATCATCTTTTACGTTTTAACTCCAAAAATTATTTGGTGTGGATAAAATTTTTTTGACGCGAGTAAATTTTGTTGTGACGTCATAATTGTTCTGTGAACACGTGTATTTACCAGTGACGTTAAAATTGGTTGTAAAATACCCCCTCCCCCTCCCCCAAGTTACAATTAGGGTTAACCTACATGGTAACCTGGTGATCTTTAAATCACATTTAATGGAATCATTATGGGCATTCTACTGTAAGTCATCATCATCACCCAGGGTAAAAGGTCAAAAATGTTAAAAAAGGCAATTATAAATTCTACACAACAAAGAACAACTCATACATTTTACAACATTTTGCTCTCCTTTGTGTTGACCTACACTTTTTGGAATAACTGTTAACAATATTAACGTTATTTCCTAATATCTTTAATAGCTTTTATGACAAAGAATATGAATAAGAGAAATTTTAAGATAATTTTGCTAGCGTTAGGCCGGAAAAATTCCTAATTTTATTATGGTTATATATCCTTAAATTTTAATAAATTGTTTATGCGAAGAAATGACTTTGTAAAGTTAAACCATTGGTGGAGAAAGTAGCTACCAGCCAAAGAACACGGTGAAGCCAAATATGTTTATGTGTTAGTTGTGATATGCCTTTTGTAAAGCAATAGACTGCATCAAGGAAATCTTACAGTCACAGCGTCTTAATAGTTCGTACGTTTTTTAAGGGAAACCTGTGTAATGATTATCTTAGGGAAAATCCCATATTAATAAACTCCTAAAGGCATTCCATACTGTTTTTTTGGCGTAGGTAAATGATTGTCGTCGGAAGACATAAATTGTATTTGAGTTCAAGAGGCATATAATTGATGGATTTTTTTCTGCAGTCTCATGGAATTATAGGTTGATGAGGATAACCTGGAAGTTATTAAAATACTTGATGACTTCCGCTAAATTTAGCATAATTGTTACACTTCTTCCCTTTGGATGATTGCTAATGATTATTGTCTAATAATTGAAGTTGTGGCAGTGGTTTATATTCAAGAAATGTGCTACAACTGGATGTCAGCTGAAGCTAAAAAGGGATGCATAAAAACACTTTTTAACATATCAGAAAGAATATAATATTATTGCAGGCTATAGTAAACATTCCAGTCTACGCCTATATTATATACGTCTTTGATTTTATGTTGTTGGCACTGGAGTTTTTTAAAGTTGGGTGATGTGTAGATAAGTGATTAGAAAGTCCGCTTCGTGATCATAGAAACTGTGGGATTCAGTGACAGCACGAGGAAGGTTAGCAAGTGCCGTTACATCAGCTAGGGGTCAAACCAGGCCATTGCAGGGAATCGTGTAGGCAATGCCGTTGTATATCTAATTAGCAAGGAGGTACCTAATTCTATAATCTAATCTAGGCGGAGATGGTATAGTGGTAGCGCATTCGGCTTGTAATCATAAGGTTTCAGGTTCAAGTCCCCACTCCGGCGCACTTTAAATATAGTGTTGTCAGCCCACTTTGTGCCATCTACTGACCGCTAACCGGCTTGTGTGACAGCCAAGCAAGTTAGAGCAATGCTATACGTATCTCTGGCGGTAATGTAACATAGTTATAGTCGGAGGGGAGGAAGGGTCAGCCATTAGGATGGAATCCCCAATGACATTAAAACTTCCCGTTACTTACTTACTAATCTATACACTGAGAATATAGAACCCACGTAGATTTGCTATTTGGAATGAATATTTGGAAATAATGATTCATTTACAAAACATACACAGGCAGAGAACTTGAATACATTATTAAAATGTTAATGAACATTGGGATGTATAAGCCTTAAAAAGTAGTAGTAAGAGTCAGGAAATTAAGTCCAGCGGTGGTCTGGATTTTGCCACCTAATGTAATTTTTTAACGCAAAGCTCTTTAAAAATGACTTGCTTACTCATTTCTCTTTCAAAAAATCCGACAAAAACAAGGCGATTAAACGTAGTTGCTACCGACTTCTATTACTTCGGGATATCCTGTTGGATAAAATTAGTGACATGAAGGTGATCGTTATTATAATGATTTTAATTTGACGTCAATGGTTTAATTAAAAAATTTTAAACCCAGGCTCATTATTAACTCTTAGATTTTCCTCCGTGACATTTTTAAGTCATGTTACGTTGTTAGTTTTGTAAGTGTTTATCGTGTTATGTTGAAGAATTTTCTTTTGAGAATGCTTTGAAAAAATTATTGTTAATTGGGAAAAAGGGGATATATTTTAAAATTGAAGGAGAAACAAATTATTGGTCTTAGAATACAATTTTATGATGTAACATGTTATCCAGAATATTAGCCATATCGTTTATTTTAAGATATAGCTTTCTTGTATACATCGCTTAACACGTTTCATCAGCCAATTCGCCTGCATCGAACTTAACTAATATACCCAATAATGAGTTGATTTGGTTTGCTAATAATAAGAAATTTCTTGAAAATTATTTTCTCACATATTTTGTTGTCAACAACTAAGTGTATACGCTATGTATTTCACGCTTTTCTTTATAAGAATATACTCTACAAGAATATTCAAGATAAAATTAGACAAAAAGTTAAATATTCTAAAATTATGTTCATTTTAAACTTTTTTTTTTATTACTTGTTAACTAATGTGCACCATATTATTGATGTAAAATGTCTTTTCTCAGGTTTATTTATTTTTACCTAAAATCTGGTGTAAAAATTACCTCTAAGGTGCTGTTGTATAAGAAGTGTAATTCAACGAAAGACAGTTACGATTAAAAGATCTGAAATTTCAGGTCTTTTAATCTGTGCTGAAAATATGCTAAAATATATTAAACAAAAGAACACTATTCTAATAATAAAAACGTATATGGGCTAAAAACATATAACGATAACTATAAACTCGATGTCGGTAATGAACATAACAAATTCGATTCGAACTTTTTTACCACCACCCCTGAACCACCCTGTTAGATCTTCATGCTCGTCAGAGAAATTATCCCGTCCATTAAAGGGTGACACTTGCTATCAATACGTTTTTAAGGACACGCCAAATTTTCATCATAATATGCTGACTGTTATCATGCAGAAAATCTATAGCAACAATGTAACACTGTTACTATCGCTCGCAAATAGTTGAACCTGATTGGCTTAAAACAGGTAATTAAACATCGTCATAACTATTGTGTAAGCGTGTTAATTAAAAATATAATTTGTGAGGTGGCCACATGACTAATGTAATAAAAAGCAATTGTTTTGTAATTAGAGTTATGCAACAGTTTCATTCCATGTTTTAAGTAATGACATAAGTCGTTGAGAGAGCTGTTTACCTATTTTTTTAAAAAAAAACAACGACAACGTTGCTGTCAAATAACGATATTATTTTTTATTCTAATTTAGTAAATATATTATATGGTATAATAAAGAGAAATATAGAGGAAGAAAGTGAATAAAATTGGAGTTATTTGCAACAGTAACAATAAGGTAGAAAATAGTAATTTGTAAACTTTTAGTAAACATTGATCCCTAGTTTGTCATATTTCTTTTATTTCTTCTTTTTCGTTTCTAAAAATGAAAAGTAAATTGATCATATGCTTAAAAGAAGAAGAGGAAAGGAAGCTAAAAAAGCAGAATTATACGTTATATAGCTCGTAAGTCAAACACAAAAGATGACTGATGTTTGCTATGAAAGTTAAACATGAACTATAAGATTAAGGTGCAAATTGGCAGTTTAGTTTGTTTGTTTGCTTGTTTGTTTGCTGGTTTCCTTGTTGTTGTTTTTTGTTCGTTTCCTTGTTTGTTTCATTGTTTATTTCCTTGTTTGTTTGTATGCTTCTTTTTACTTATCTTAAGTCTCTTTATCAAAATCTAAATCTAATTTTTTGAGCCAAAGGAAAAAACAGTAAATCGCTACCCTTGATTATGTAATTGCTTCAACCATGCCAAATTATATAAGACCTGGTTCTTATCACCTTGTTAATGGCATGTTGTTAATCATTCCATTTGCGCAAAGGTGTGGGTAATTAAACTGTGGCTTCTATAATAACAGGTCAACTTCCGATGGAAACAATCTTCGCCATTGCGAAAATGAAAAAGATTTGTCGCGCATGGTTCCTCGTTGTAACTTAATTAATCCACGTTCGATACAAAGGTGAAAAGAATATTTTCTCGCTAACTGCAAAATTAAAACGCGAATAAAAGTTTTAATTATTTCCCTATCGGATAAAAGTGGCAATTTTTTAAAGTGATGAAAAATCATTGCCAATTGTAAATTAACCCATTTCTATGGAGAAGAAGATGGTACTTTACTATCTAAAAATAGGTTACAACCGAAATATTTTAAGGGTGGCAATGAAATAGAAAAATGTTTAAATAATAATCAAAATGGTTCACTGCATTATCCTAAATAAAGAGAAAAAAAGAATGATACACTTTCAGGCACATAGAAAGGGAAACCTTTTCTCTAGTTACTACTGCCAGATTGCATCGGTTTTTTTTGCTGAAATAGCCCATAACGGAACATTTTCACCTTTCGGGACCAAAATATCTGGTATGACCTCAAACAGCCAAAAATCTCTGCCTCCCGAAACGATTTTGCTCCGCTAACTTTAATTTCATTATTCTTTAGCTTTTAGAAGGTTTATATGTTGTTATAGCCTATCATGAACCTTTTTCAAAAAGTTCTCGATTATTATTTTAGATTTTAGAAATAAAATGTTGGTGCTATCAGCATGGTTGCTATTGGTTTTCGTGGACTTGACAAATACTATGGGTGAGTGCATGAAGAAATAATTGATAATTAATAAGATCTATTTTTCAAATAATCTTTTTGTGATTCAATTCCCATGGCACGCTTCTTTGACTTGAAAAGATTGACTTACTTTACTTTTACTTTAAAGTGTAACCGCCGTCATTGTATATACCACATTAATGTGTATTTAGAAATTGCACCGATCATTACAAAGTACGGACCAGCTAGTCTGTTTTTAAAGAAAGGAAGCACAGGTTATCTAAATTGTACTCTATCACCTTTGACATCCACCGCTACAGTAAAATGGACAAAAGATCAGGTGGAAATAAATATAGCTAACGACCCACGCTTTGCAACAAATAAATTCAATGATTTGATCATACTCAACGCTCAATCAGGTGCTCAAAATTCGGAAGGGAAATATAGATGCTCAGCCACTAATTCTGTCAACACCACTACAAACAACTATGACTTGGTTGTAAAAGTGACGGGTAAGTCCTTACTTTCTAAATAATATGTTGGACATGTTGGATATGTTGCCATCCGTTTTTGCCTTAGACAGGGGTGGTTATTGCACGACGTGGATCGAGGCCTTAGCTTTGTTTTGTGTGCTGCTTTGTAAGTTAGCCTGGTTATTTACTCTCGCCATATCTCATGTTTACTGAAATAAACAACTTTCCATGGGCAGTCATTTTTAAGGTGATAACAATCACTAAATTCACCAACTTAATAAGGTTTTACTCAAATTGTTTTAGTGCTGGAAAGGGAATTTCTGTACGCGCCCAGAGATACATTCTTCTATGACATTGATGGAAAAAGATTGGCTTGGACAAACTGTCAACCACCAATCGCAGTTCCACCAGCAGAAGTAACTTTTATTAATGGATCGAGTGGCTTAGCTGTTACCAGTCAAACTGATGCAAGAGTTAAAATTAAAAAGATTTCTCGAGAGGGATCAATTTTTTACCAGTTGCTGATACAAGACGCTACAAAGTATGATGTGGGTACATGGCAATGTAGAGCAAAAAATAGGATTGGTACAAGGAGCGCTAACTTTAAAGTTACATTTTATGGTAAATATTTTATCGTTCTTTCGTTCGTTGTTTGTTTTAAAATGATTATATGTATCGCTTATATGCTTGATACAAATTCATTATAATACCTTAGGACCTCCTGAAGGAGCAAAGGGCATGCGTGTCAAGGAACATAGATTGAATGGATTCATTATGGCATGGGACTTCTTAAGAGTTGATCTTCTTTACTACGATATCACTATCACTAAAGTATCAACAAATGAAGTACATACGTTTAAACTTGACGATGCCGAGAATTTTGATCGACAGACCTTAGAATATCAGTTTTACAACTTAGAACGAGGTACAGAATATGATGTTCAAATGAGAGCCACGAGCAAAGAAAATCAGGTTGGTGAATGGAGCGAAAAATTGAGAGTAAAAACAGTTACTGAAATTGCTCCTGTGGTAACAGAACAGCCTGGTGATGCTAATGTAGGTGAAGGACAGACATACAATATGAGCTGTGTTGTAGATGCAAGTCCTGCACCTACTTTTAGATGGTTTAAAAACGGGATTGTTATTTCACCCACAGATAACAGATACACGATGACTGATAATAAACTTATCATCTTAAATGCACTCCATGGCGCTGAAAATAGCGAAGCTAAATATAAATGCGAAGCTTCCAACAACCTTGGAAAAGCTACAAGTGAAGAAGCACAACTCACCGTACAATGTATGTATGACATTTTTTTATCTATCTCTTTTTCGTCCTATCTTTTTATTATCTACAGAATTATTCATTTGTAATGTTTGTTCTTTAGGGATGGAACAGAATTTTCAAATAGCTCCACAGAACAGATTATTCTATCGAGGAACGTCTTTTATAAGGATTTCTGCTAGAGCTCCCATTGGTTCATCCCTACACGTGACATGGAGACAAAATAGCCTCCCCATCATACCCGCAACACATCCAAATTTTGCAGTGACTCAATACAGGGGCCCTGCAAATAATTTTCATCACGCATTAGATATAAGGAATCTGGATGAACGTGTTGAGGGCAAATACACAGTTTCAGCTAGCAATCTTGGTGGCATTCGTTCTGTGGAATTTGATATGATTTTGGCCGGTAAGAAGATTTTATTTAATTATTTATGTCAAAAAAGTATGTTTGTACCAGATCAGGACACCTATTTGGATGTGCTTGGGTATTTATTTTCGCCAATGTAGCCTTAAGCTATTACTTCCTTAGTCTTTTCAGTTAGTCTTTATTTATTTCGCAAGCAATTTTTTCAGGAAACCCGCCAGCAATAAATTCTCTGAAATTAAGAGGTCAAACTCATGGTCAAATAGTGCTACAATGGACACCTCCGATCTCTAGTGAAAAATTGCGAGCTTTTGGTGATGACTATTTATACCGAAAAGATGCAAAGTCATTTGCAATATCCTACAAAGATACCACAACAAACGAAGAAAAGATAGTTTCAACCATTGGAACATTTGTTGATACAGTTTTTCTTGTACGTAAACATGAAATCAATGGTATTAAAACGGGAGTGCTGTATGAATATAAAATCCGGATGATTGATTTTGGAGATCAAGTTGGTGAATGGTCAACTCCATTTGAACACACTATTCGTGAGTTTTTCCTTAGCAAATAGATAACCATTGCGTTGTGTTTTATGTTTCTGTCTTTCTGTGTTTTGTGAAAAGTTCTGTCATAAAAATTTCACACATAATGCAACAAAAGCTCAAAGATAACGAGTAAATTATGCACACGAGTTGCGTCATTGTTCTATCCAATGTACTGCAAATGAGATGTGTCAACTGAAGTACAAGTGACAGGTTCTATCTTTGCTTTGAAACCAAAGATAGTACATGATATACACGCGTTAATTACTCATATACAAACAACAGCAATACATTCGTTACATATTTTTTAATTCTAAAGTACACAAGGTTGTTTTTTTTTTTATCAAGACAGGGTATCAAAAACAAGAATGTTTTTAACTATACACCATTTTCATTATTACATCGGTATTCTAACATGTTACATATATTCATTTCCAGCCTCAACCCTACCTCCATTTGTATCGAAAGGACCACAGACAACTTACATCGTAAAGGAAAATGAAACGTTGTCAATACCATGTGAGGTTTCATCAACACCCGCAGCAACAATTACTTGGTATAAAGACTCGGTTGCTATTTCAAATACTGACGCTCGATTAAAAATATCTACAAATAAAATTGAACTTGTGAACATTCAGTCTCACCATGATGGTGAATATTACTGCAAAGCTTCAAATACCTTTGGTGTTACCGAAAGTGACAAAGGCAAGGTTTTCGTACAATGTAAGTTAAGCTGAATGTCTTATATTTAAAAGATGTCTTATGGTGCTGATTTAAAACTGAATTTGGTAAAAAGGTTTAAGGATTCTTTCCATTAAGGCATTCTTGGTTTCAGCTTTCAACGTTTGGGGTCTTGCCATGCGCATTGCATTCTTTCTAGCTGCAGCGA
>JASGCC010002694.1:0-27239 GCA_030067915.1 Hydractinia echinata
ATACGGGAAATCGGGTTTTCGGTTGCCGGCGATTAAACTGCTTTCATTGCGTCTCATCAAAAATGAAAATATTTTTGAAACTACAAGTCTCATGGGTTTTAGTGGTGAAAAATAATTTTAAAAATCGTTCGGGAAATGAGTTTACTCCCTGCTTACTTTCTTTGTATACATTCCACTATACGGGCCGACCGGGATTTACGGAAATCGCGGGTTTTCGGTTGCCGGCGATTAAACTGCTTTCATTCGGCGTCTCATCAAAAATGAAAATTTTTTGAAACTACAAGTCTCATGGGTTTTAGTGGTGAAAAAATAATTTTAAAAATCGTTCGGGAAATGAGTTTACTCCCTGTACTTTCTTTGTATACATTCACTAACGGGAGCCGGATTTACGGGAAATCGCGGGTTTTCGGTTGCCGGCGATTAAACTGCTTTCATTCGGCGTCTCATCAAAAATGAAAATATTTTTGAAAACTACAAGTCTCATGGGTTTTAGTGGTGAAAAAATAATTTTAAAAATCGTTCGGGAAATGAGTTTACTCCCTGCTTACTTTCTTTGTATACATTCGACTATACGGGCCGTCCGATTTACGGGAAATCGCGGTTTTCGGTTGCCGGCGATTAAACTGCTTTCATTCGGCGTCTCATCAAATGAAATATTTTTGAAAACTACAAGTCTCATGGGTTTTAGTGGTGAAAAAATAATTTTAAAAATCGTTCGGGAAATGAGTTTACTCCCTGCTTACTTTCTTTGTATACATTCACTACGGGCCGACCGGGATTTACGGGAAATCGCGGTTTTCGGTTGCCGGCGATTAAACTGCTTTCATTCGGCGTCTCATCAAAAATGAAAAATTTTTGAAAACTACAAGTCTCATGGGTTTTAGTGGTGAAAAATAATTTTAAAAATCGTTCGGGAAATGAGTTTACTCCTGCTTACTTTCTTTGTATACATTCACTAGCCGAGCGGGATTTACGGGAAATCGCGGGTTTTCGGTTTCCGGAGATTAAACTGTTTCATTTGGCGTCTCATCAAAAATGAAAATATTTTTGAAAACTACAAGTCTCATGGGTTTTAGTGGTGAAAAAATAATTTTAAAAATCGTTCGGGAAATGAGTTTACTCCCTGCTTACTTTCTTTGTATACATTCGACTATACGGGCCGATCGGGATTTACGGGAAATCGCGGGTTTTCGGTTGCCGGCGATTAAACTGCTTTCATTCGCGTCTCATCAAAAATGAAAAATTTTTAAAACTACAAGTCTCATGGGTTTTAGTGGTGAAAAAATAATTTTAAAAATCGTTCGGGAAATGAGTTTACTCCTGCTTACTTTCTTTGTATACATTCACTATACGGGCCGATCCCGGATTTACGGAAATCGCGGGTTTTCGGTTGCCGGCGATTAAACTGCTTTCATTCGGCGTCTCATCAAAAATGAAAATATTTTTGAAAACTACAAGTCTCATGGTTTTAGTGGTGAAAAAATAATTTTAAAAATCGTTCGGGAAATGAGTTTACTGCCTGCTTACTTTCTTTGTATACATTCGACTATACGGGCCGAGTCCGGGATTTACGGGAAATCGCGGGTTTTCGGTTGCCGGCGATTAAACTGCTTTCATTCGGCGTCTCATCAAAAATGAAAATATTTTTGAAAACTACAAGTCTCATGGGTTTTAGTGGTGAAAAAATAATTTTAAAAATCGTTCGGGAAATGAGTTTACTCCCTGCTTACTTTCTTTGTATACATTCGACTATACGGGATTTACGGGAAATCGCGGGTTTTCGGTTGCCGGCGATTAAACTGCTTTCATTCGGCGTCTCATCAAAAATGAAAATTTTTGAAAACTACAAGTCTCATGGGTTTTAGTGGTGAAAAAATAATTTTAAAAATCGTTCGGGAAATGAGTTTACTCCCTGCTTACTTTCTTTGTATACATTCGACTATACGGGATTTACGGAAATCGCGGGTTTTCGGTTGCCGGCGATTAAACTGCTTTCATTCGGCGTCTCATCAAAAATGAAAATATTTTTAAAACTACAAGTCTCATGGGTTTTAGTGGTGAAAAAATAATTTTAAAAATCGTTCGGGAAATGAGTTTACCCTGCTTACTTTCTTTGTATACATTCACTATACGGGCCGAGCCGGGATTTACGGGAAATCGCGGGTTTTCGGTTGCCGGCGATTAAACTGCTTTCATTCGGCGTCTCATCAAAAATGAAAATATTTTTGAAAACTACAAGTCTCATGGGTTTTAGTGGTGAAAAAATAATTTTAAAAATCGTTCGGGAAATGAGTTTACTCCCTGCTTACTTTCTTTGTATACATTCGACTAACGGCCGACCGGGATTTACGGGAAATCGCGGGTTTTCGGTTGCCGGCGATTAAACTGCTTTCATTCGGCGTCTCATCAAAAATGAAAATATTTTTGAAAACTACAAGTCTCATGGGTTTTAGTGGTGAAAAAATAATTTTAAAAATCGTTCGGGAAATGAGTTTACTCCCTGCTTACTTTCTTTGTATACATTCGACTATACGGGATTTACGGGAAATCGCGGTTTTCGGTTGCCGGCGATTAAACTGCTTTCATTCGGCGTCTCATCAAAATGAAAATATTTTTAAAACTACAAGTCTCATGGGTTTTAGTGGTGAAAAAATAATTTTAAAAATTCGTTCGGGAAATGAGTTTACTCCCTGCTTACTTTCTTTGTATACATTCGACTATACGGGCCGAGCCGGGATTTACGGGAAATCGCGGGTTTTCGGTTGCCGGCGATTAAACTGCTTTCATTCGGCGTCTCATCAAAAATGAAAATATTTTTGAAAACTACAAGTCTCATGGGTTTTAGTGGTGAAAAAATAATTTTAAAAATCGTTCGGGAAATGAGTTTACTCCCTGTACTTTCTTTGTATACATTCGACTATACGGGCCGACCCGGATTTACGGGAAATCGCGGGTTTTCGGTTGCCGGCGATTAAACTGCTTTCATTCGGCGTCTCATCAAAAATGAAAATATTTTTGAAAACTACAAGTCTCATGGGTTTTAGTGGTGAAAAAATAATTTTAAAAATCGTTCGGGAAATGAGTTTACTCCCTGCTTACTTTCTTTGTATACATTCGACTATACGGGATTTACGGGAAATCGCGGTTTTCGGTTGCCGGCGATTAAACTGCTTTCATTCGGCGTCTCATCAAAAATGAAAATATTTTGAAAACTACAAGTCTCATGGGTTTTAGTGGTGAAAAAATAATTTTAAAAATCGTTCGGGAAATGAGTTTACTCCCTGCTTACTTTCTTTGTATACATTCGACTATACGGGCCGACCGGGATTTACGGGAAATCGCGGGTTTTCGGTTGCCGGCGATTAAACTGCTTTCATTCGGCGTCTCATCAAAAATGAAAATATTTTTGAAAACTACAAGTCTCATGGGTTTTAGTGGTGAAAAAATAATTTTAAAAATCGTTCGGAAATGAGTTTACTCCCTGCTTACTTTCTTTGTATACATTCACTACGGGCCGAGCGGGATTTACGGGAAATCGGGGTTTTCGGTTGCCGGCGATTAAACTGCTTTCATTCGGCGTCTCATCAAAAATGAAAATATTTTGAAAACTACAAGTCTCATGGGTTTTAGTGGTGAAAAAATAATTTTAAAAATCGTTCGGGAAATGAGTTTACTCCCTGCTTACTTTCTTTGTATACATTCGACTATACGGATTTACGGGAAATCGCGGGTTTTCGGTTGCCGGCGATTAAACTGCTTTCATTCGGCGTCTCATCAAAAATGAAAATTTTTTGAAAACTACAAGTCTCATGGGTTTTAGTGGTGAAAAAATAATTTTAAAATCGTTCGGGAAATGAGTTTACTCCCTGCTTACTTTCTTTGTATACATTCACTATACGGGCCGAGCCGGGATTTACGGGAAATCGCGGGTTTTCGGTTGCCGGCGATTAAACTGCTTTCATTCGGCGTCTCATCAAAAATGAAAAATTTGAAAACTACAAGTCTCATGGGTTTTAGTGGTGAAAAAATAATTTTAAAAATCGTTCGGGAAATGAGTTTACCCTGCTTACTTTCTTTGTATACATTCGACTATACGGGCCGACCGGGATTTACGGGAAATCGCGGGTTTTCGGTTGCCGGCGATTAAACTGCTTTCATTCGGCGTCTCATCAAAAATGAAAATATTTTGAAAACTACAAGTCTCATGGGTTTTAGTGGTGAAAAAATAATTTTAAAAATCGTTCGGGAAATGAGTTTACTCCCTGCTTACTTTCTTTGTATACATTCACTATACGGGCCGACGGGATTTACGGGAAATCGCGGGTTTTCGGTTGCCGGCGATTAAACTGCTTTCATTCGGCGTCTCATCAAAAATGAAAATATTTTTGAAAACTACAAGTCTCATGGGTTTTAGTGGTGAAAAAATAATTTTAAAAATCGTTCGGGAAATGAGTTTACTCCCTGCTTACTTTCTTTGTATACATTCGACTATACGGCCGACCGGGATTTACGGGAAATCGCGGGTTTTCGGTTGCCGGCGATTAAACTGCTTTCATTCGGCGTCTCATCAAAAATGAAAATATTTTTGAAAACTACAAGTCTCATGGGTTTTAGTGGTGAAAAAATAATTTTAAAAATCGTTCGGGAAATGAGTTTACTCCCTGCTTACTTTCTTTGTATACATTCGACTATACGGGCCGATCCCGGGATTTACGGGAAATCGCGGGTTTTCGGTTGCCGGCGATTAAACTGCTTTCATTCGGCGTCTCATCAAAAATGAAAATATTTTTGAAAACTACAAGTCTCATGGGTTTTAGTGGTGAAAAAATAATTTTAAAAATCGTTCGGGAAATGAGTTTACTCCCTGCTTACTTTCTTTGTATACATTCGACTATACGGGCCGCCGGGATTTACGGGAAATCGCGGGTTTTCGGTTGCCGGCGATTAAACTGCTTTCATTCGGCGTCTCATCAAAAATGAAAATATTTTGAAAACTACAAGTCTCATGGGTTTTAGTGGTGAAAAAATAATTTTAAAAATCGTTCGGGAAATGAGTTTACTCCCTGCTTACTTTCTTTGTATACATTCGACTATACGGGCCGAGCCGATTTACGGGAAATCGCGGGTTTTCGGTTGCCGGCGATTAAACTGCTTTCATTCGGCGTCTCATCAAAAATGAAAATATTTTTGAAAACTACAAGTCTCATGGGTTTTAGTGGTGAAAAAATAATTTTAAAAATCGTTCGGGAAATGAGTTTACTCCCTGCTTACTTTCTTTGTATACATTCGACTATACGGGATTTACGGGAAATCGCGGGTTTTCGGTTGCCGGCGATTAAACTGCTTTCATTCGGCGTCTCATCAAAAATGAAAATATTTTTGAAAACTACAAGTCTCATGGGTTTTAGTGGTGAAAAAATAATTTTAAAAATCGTTCGGGAAATGAGTTTACTCCCTGTACTTTCTTTGTATACATTCGACTATACGGCCGCCGGGATTTACGGGAAATCGCGGGTTTTCGGTTGCCGGCGATTAAACTGCTTTCATTCGGCGTCTCATCAAAAATGAAAATATTTTTGAAAACTACAAGTCTCATGGGTTTTAGTGGTGAAAAAATAATTTTAAAAATCGTTCGGGAAATGAGTTTACTCCTGCTTACTTTCTTTGTATACATTCGACTATACGGGCCGATCCGGGATTTACGGGAAATCGCGGGTTTTCGGTTGCCGGCGATTAAACTGCTTTCATTCGGCGTCTCATCAAAAATGAAAATATTTTTGAAAACTACAAGTCTCATGGGTTTTAGTGGTGAAAAAATAATTTTAAAAATCGTTCGGGAAATGAGTTTACTCCTGCTTACTTTCTTTGTATACATTCACTATACGGCCGACCGGGATTTACGGGAAATCGCGGGTTTTCGGTTGCCGGCGATTAAACTGCTTTCATTCGGCGTCTCATCAAAAATGAAAATATTTTTTGAAAACTACAAGTCTCATGGGTTTTAGTGGTGAAAAAATAATTTTAAAAATCGTTCGGGAAATGAGTTTACTCCCTGCTTACTTTCTTTGTATACATTCGACTATACGGCCGCCGGGATTTACGGGAAATCGCGGGTTTTCGGTTGCCGGCGATTAAACTGCTTTCATTCGGCGTCTCATCAAAAATGAAAATATTTTTGAAAACTACAAGTCTCATGGGTTTTAGTGGTGAAAAAATAATTTTAAAAATCGTTCGGGAAATGAGTTTACTCCCTGCTTACTTTCTTTGTATACATTCACTATACGGGCCGAGCCGGATTTACGGGAAATCGCGGGTTTTCGGTTGCCGGCGATTAAACTGCTTTCATTCGGCGTCTCATCAAAAATGAAAATATTTTTGAAAACTACAAGTCTCATGGGTTTTAGTGGTGAAAAAATAATTTTAAAAATCGTTCGGGAAATGAGTTTACTCCCTGCTTACTTTCTTTGTATACATTCGACTATACGGGATTTACGGGAAATCGGGGTTTTCGGTTGCCGGCGATTAAACTGCTTTCATTCGGCGTCTCATCAAAAATGAAAATATTTTTGAAAACTACAAGTCTCATGGGTTTTAGTGGTGAAAAAATAATTTTAAAAATCGTTCGGGAAATGAGTTTACTCCCTGCTTACTTTCTTTGTATACATTCGACTATACGGCCGAGCCGGGATTTACGGGAAATCGCGGGTTTTCGGTTGCCGGCGATTAAACTGCTTTCATTCGGCGTCTCATCAAAAATGAAAATATTTTTGAAAACTACAAGTCTCATGGGTTTTAGTGGTGAAAAAATAATTTTAAAAATCGTTCGGGAAATGAGTTTACTCCCTGCTTACTTTCTTTGTATACATTCGACTATACGGCCGACGGGATTTACGGGAAATCGCGGGTTTTCGGTTGCCGGCGATTAAACTGCTTTCATTCGGCGTCTCATCAAAAATGAAAAATTTTTGAAAACTACAAGTCTCATGGTTTTAGTGGTGAAAAAATAATTTTAAAAATCGTTCGGGAAATGAGTTTACTCCCTGCTTACTTTCTTTGTATACATTCGACTATACGGGCCGAGGGATTTACGGGAAATCGCGGGTTTTCGGTTGCCGGCGATTAAACTGCTTTCATTCGGCGTCTCATCAAAAATGAAAATATTTTTGAAAACTACAAGTCTCATGGGTTTTAGTGGTGAAAAAATAATTTTAAAAATCGTTCGGGAAATGAGTTTACTCCTGCTTACTTTCTTTGTATACATTCGACTATACGGGCCGCCGGATTTACGGGAAATCGCGGGTTTTCGGTTGCCGGCGATTAAACTGCTTTCATTCGGCGTCTCATCAAAAATGAAAATATTTTTGAAAACTACAAGTCTCATGGGTTTTAGTGGTGAAAAAATAATTTTAAAAATCGTTCGGGAAATGAGTTTACTCCCTGCTTACTTTCTTTGTATACATTCCACTATACGGCCGAGCCGGGATTTACGGGAAATCGCGGGTTTTCGGTTGCCGGCGATTAAACTGCTTTCATTCGGCGTCTCATCAAAAATGAAAAATTTTTGAAAACTACAAGTCTCATGGGTTTTAGTGGTGAAAAAATAATTTTAAAAATCGTTCGGGAAATGAGTTTACTCCCTGCTTACTTTCTTTGTATACATTCACTAACGGCCGACGGGATTTACGGGAAATCGCGGGTTTTCGGTTGCCGGCGATTAAACTGCTTTCATTCGGCGTCTCATCAAAAATGAAAAATTTTTGAAAACTACAAGTCTCATGGGTTTTAGTGGTGAAAAAATAATTTTAAAAATCGTTCGGGAAATGAGTTTACTCCCTGCTTACTTTCTTTGTATACATTCGACTAACGGGCCGAGCCGGATTTACGGGAAATCGCGGGTTTTCGGTTGCCGGCGATTAAACTGCTTTCATTCGGCGTCTCATCAAAAATGAAAATATTTTTGAAAACTACAAGTCTCATGGGTTTTAGTGGTGAAAAAATAATTTTAAAAATCGTTCGGGAAATGAGTTTACTCCTGCTTACTTTCTTTGTATACATTCGACTATACGGGCCGATCCCGGGATTTACGGGAAATCGCGGGTTTTCGGTTGCCGGCGATTAAACTGCTTTTCATTCGGCGTCTCATCAAAAATGAAAAATTTTTTGAAAACTACAAGTCTCATGGGTTTTAGTGGTGAAAAAATAATTTTAAAAATCGTTCGGGAAATGAGTTTACTCCCTGTACTTTCTTTGTATACATTCGACTATACGGGCCGAGCCCGGATTTACGGGAAATCGCGGGTTTTCGGTTGCCGGCGATTAAACTGCTTTCATTCGGCGTCTCATCAAAAATGAAAATATTTTTGAAAACTACAAGTCTCATGGTTTTAGTGGTGAAAAAATAATTTTAAAAATCGTTCGGGAAATGAGTTTACTCCCTGCTTACTTTCTTTGTATACATTCGACTATACGGGCCGAGCCGGATTTACGGGAAATCGCGGGTTTTCGGTTGCCGGCGATTAAACTGCTTTCATTCGGCGTCTCATCAAAAATGAAAATATTTTTGAAAACTACAAGTCTCATGGGTTTTAGTGGTGAAAAAATAATTTTAAAAATCGTTCGGGAAATGAGTTTACTCCCTGCTTACTTTCTTTGTATACATTCACTATACGGGCCGAGCCGGGATTTACGGGAAATCGCGGGTTTTCGGTTGCCGGCGATTAAACTGCTTTCATTCGGCGTCTCATCAAAAATGAAAATATTTTTGAAAACTACAAGTCTCATGGGTTTTAGTGGTGAAAAAATAATTTTAAAAATCGTTCGGGAAATGAGTTTACTCCCTGTACTTTCTTTGTATACATTCACTATACGGGCCGAGCGGGATTTACGGGAAATCGCGGGTTTTCGGTTGCCGGCGATTAAACTGCTTTCATTCGGCGTCTCATCAAAAATGAAAATATTTTTGAAAACTACAAGTCTCATGGTTTTAGTGGTGAAAAAATAATTTTAAAAATCGTTCGGGAAATGAGTTTACTCCCTGCTTACTTTCTTTGTATACATTCGACTATACGGGATTTACGGGAAATCGCGGGTTTTCGGTTGCCGGCGATTAAACTGCTTTCATTCGGCGTCTCATCAAAAATGAAAATATTTTTGAAAACTACAAGTCTCATGGGTTTTAGTGGTGAAAAAATAATTTTAAAAATCGTTCGGAAATGAGTTTACTCCCTGCTTACTTTCTTTGTATACATTCGACTATACGGGATATTACGGAAATCGCGGGTTTTCGGTTGCCGGCGATTAAACTGCTTTCATTCGGCGTCTCATCAAAAATGAAAACTATTTTTGAAAACTACAAGTCTCATGGGTTTTAGTGGTGAAAAAATAATTTTAAAAAGTTCGTTCGGGAAATGAGTTTACTCCCTGCTTACTTTCTTTGTATACATTCGACTATACGGGCCGAGCCGGGATTTACGGGAATCGCGGGTTTTCGGTTGCCGGCGATTAAACTGCTTTCATTCGGCGTCTCATCAAAAATTGAAAACATTTTTGAAAAACTACAAGTCTCATGGGTTTTAGTGGTGAAAAAATAATTTTAAAAATCGTTCGGAAATGAGTTTACTCCCTGGGCTTACTTTCTTTGTATACATTCCACTATACGGGATTTACGGGAAATCGTGGGTTTTCGGTTGCCGGCGATTAAACTGGTTTCATTCGGCGTCTCATCAAAAATGAAAATATTTTTGAAAACTACAAGTCTCATGGTTTTAGTGGTGAAAAATAATTTTAAAAATCGTTCGGGAAATGAGTTTACTCCCTGCTTACTTTCTTTGTATACATTCGACTATACGGCCGATCCGGGATTACGGGAAATCGCGGGTTTTCGGTTGCCGGCGATTAAACTGCTTTCATTCGGCGTCTCATCAAAAATGAAAAATTTTTGAAAACTACAAGTCTCATGGGTTTTAGTGGTGAAAAAATAATTTTAAAAATCGTTCGGGAAATGAGTTTACTCCCTGCTTACTTTCTTTGTATACATTCGACTATACGGGATTTACGGGAATCGCGGGTTTTCGGTTGCCGGCGATTAAACTGCTTTCATTCGGCGTCTCATCAAAAATGAAAATATTTTGAAAACTACAAGTCTCATGGGTTTTAGTGGTGAAAAATAATTTAAAATCGTTCGGGAAATGAGTTTACTCCCTGCTTACTTTCTTTGTATACATTCGACTATACGGGCCGAGTCCGGATTTACGGGAAATCGCGGTTTTCGGTTGCCGGCGATTAAACTGCTTTCATTCGGCGTCTCATCAAAAATGAAAACATTTTTGAAAAACTACAAGTCTCTTGGGTTTTAGTGGTGAAAAAATAATTTTAAAAATCGTTCGGGAAATGAGTTTACTCCCTGCTTACTTTCTTTGTATACATTCGACTATACGGGAGGATTTACGGGAAATCGCGGGTTTTCGGTGCCGGATTAAACTGCTTTCATTCGGCGTCTCATCAAAATGAAAAATTTTTTGAAAACTACAAAGTCTCATGGGTTTTAGTGGTGAAAAAATAATTTTAAAAATCGTTCGGGAAATGAGTTTACTCCCTGCTTACTTTCTTTGTATACATTCGACTATACGGGCCGAGCCGGGATTTACGGGAAATCGCGGGTTTTCGGTTGCCGGATTAAACTGCTTTCATTCGGCGTCTCATCAAAAATGAAAATATTTTTGAAAACTACAAGTCTCATGGGTTTTAGTGGTGAAAAAATAATTTTAAAAATCGTTCGGGAAATGAGTTTACTCCCTGCTTACTTTCTTTGTATACATTCGACTATACGGGATTTACGGGAAATCGCGGGTTTTCGGTTGCCGGCGATTAAACTGCTTTCATTCGGCGTCTCATCAAAAATGAAAATATTTTTGAAAACTACAAGTCTCATGGGTTTTAGTGGTGAAAAAAATTTTAAAAATCGTTCGGGAAATGAGTTTACTCCCTGCTACTTTCTTTGTATACATTCGACTATACGGGCCGAGCCGGGATTTACGGGAAATCGCGGGTTTTCGGTTGCCGGCGATTAAACTGCTTTCATTCGGCGTCTCATCAAAAATGAAAATATTTTTGAAAACTACAAGTCTCATGGGTTTTAGTGGTGAAAAAATAATTTTAAAAATCGTTCGGGAAATGAGTTTACTCCCTGCTACTTTCTTTGTATACATTCGACTATACGGCCGAGCCGGGATTTACGGGAAATCGCGGGTTTTCGGTTGCCGGCGATTAAACTGCTTTCATTCGGCGTCTCATCAAAAATGAAAATATTTTTGAAAACTACAAGTCTCATGGGTTTTAGTGGTGAAAAAATAATTTTAAAAATCGTTCGGGAAATGAGTTTACTTGCTTACTTTCTTTGTATACATTCGACTATACGGGATTTACGGGAAATCGCGGGTTTTCGGTTGCCGGCGATTAAACTGCTTTCATTCGGCGTCTCATCAAAAATGAAAAATTTTTGAAAACTAC
This sequence comes from Hydractinia echinata, assembly GCA_030067915.1. Lineage (NCBI taxonomy): Eukaryota > Metazoa > Cnidaria > Hydrozoa > Anthoathecata > Hydractiniidae > Hydractinia > Hydractinia echinata. The sequence goes on from JASGCC010002694.1 coordinate 11,509, forward strand.
AAGTCTCATGGGTTTTAGTGGTGAAAAAATTTTAAAAATCGTTCGGGAAATGAGTTTACTCCCTGCTTACTTTCTTTGTATACATTCGACTATACGGCCGAGCCGGGATTTACGGGAAATCGCGGGTTTTCGGTTGCCGGCGATTAAACTGCTTTCATTCGGCGTCTCATCAAAAATGAAAAATTTTTGAAAACTACAAGTCTCATGGGTTTTAGTGGTGAAAAAATAATTTTAAAAATCGTTCGGGAAATGAGTTTACTCCCTGCTTACTTTCTTTGTATACATTCGACTATACGGGATTTACGGGAAATCGCGGGTTTTCGGTTGCCGGCGATTAAACTGCTTTCATTCGGCGTCTCATCAAAAATGAAAATATTTTTGAAAACTACAAGTCTCATGGGTTTTAGTGGTGAAAAAATAATTTTAAAAATCGTTCGGGAAATGAGTTTACTCCCTGCTACTTTCTTTGTATACATTCGACTATACGGGCCGAGCCGGGATTTACGGGAAATCGCGGGTTTTCGGTTGCCGGCGATTAAACTGCTTTCATTCGGCGTCTCATCAAAAATGAAAATATTTTTGAAAACTACAAGTCTCATGGGTTTTAGTGGTGAAAAAATAATTTTAAAAATCGTTCGGGAAATGAGTTTACTCCCTGCTTACTTTCTTTGTATACATTCGACTATACGGGCCGAGTCCGGGATTTACGGGTTATCGGTTGCCGGCGATTAAACTGCTTTCATTCGGCGTCTCATCAAAAATGAAAACATTTTTGAAAACTACAAGTCTCTTGGGTTTTAGTGGTGAAAAAATAATTTTAAAAATCGTTCGGGAAATGAGTTTACTCCCTGCTTACTTTCTTTGTATACATTCGACTATACGGGATTTACGGGAAATCGCGGGTTTTCGGTTGCCGGCGATTAAACTGCTTTCATTCGGCGTCTCATCAAAAATGAAATATTTTTGAAAACAAGTCTCATGGGTTTTAGTGGTGAAAAAATAATTTTAAAAATCGTTCGGGAAATGAGTTTACTCCCTGCTTACTTTCTTTGTATACATTCGACTATACGGGCCGAGTCCGGGATTTACGGGAAATCGCGGGTTTTCGGTTGCCGGCGATTAAACTGCTTTCATTCGGCGTCTCATCAAAAATGAAAAATTTTTGAAAACTACAAGTCTCATGGGTTTTAGTGGTGAAAAAATAATTTTAAAAATCGTTCGGGAAATGAGTTTACTCCCTGCTTACTTTCTTTGTATACATTCGACTATACGGGCCGAGTCCGGGATTTACGGGAAATCGCGGGTTTTCGGTTGCCGGCGATTAAACTGCTTTCATTCGGCGTCTCATCAAAAATGAAAAATTTTTGAAAACTACAAGTCTCATGGGTTTTAGTGGTGAAAAAATAATTTTAAAAATCGTTCGGGAAATGAGTTTACTCCCTGCTTACTTTCTTTGTATACATTCGACTATACGGGATTTACGGGAAATCGCGGGTTTTCGGTTGCCGGCGATTAAACTGCTTTCATTCGGCGTCTCATCAAAAATGAAAATATTTTTGAAAACTACAAGTCTCATGGGTTTTAGTGGTGAAAAAATAATTTTAAAAATCGTTCGGGAAATGAGTTTACTCCCTGCTTACTTTCTTTGTATACATTCGACTATACGGGATTTACGGGAAATCGCGGGTTTTCGGTTGCCGGCGATTAAACTGCTTTCATTCGGCGTCTCATCAAAAATGAAAAATTTTTGAAAACTACAAGTCTCATGGGTTTTAGTGGTGAAAAAATAATTTTAAAAATCGTTCGGGAAATGAGTTTACTCCCTGCTTACTTTCTTTGTATACATTCGACTATACGGGATTTACGGGAAATCGCGGGTTTTCGGTTGCCGGCGATTAAACTGCTTTCATTCGGCGTCTCATCAAAAATGAAAATATTTTTGAAAACTACAAGTCTCATGGGTTTTAGTGGTGAAAAAATAATTTTAAAAATCGTTCGGGAAATGAGTTTACTCCCTGCTTACTTTCTTTGTATACATTCGACTATACGGGCCGACCGGGATTTACGGGAAATCGCGGGTTTTCGGTTGCCGGCGATTAAACTGCTTTCATTCGGCGTCTCATCAAAAATGAAAAATTTTTGAAAACTACAAGTCTCATGGGTTTTAGTGGTGAAAAAATAATTTTAAAAATCGTTCGGGAAATGAGTTTACTCCCTGCTTACTTTCTTTGTATACATTCGACTATACGGGATTTACGGGAAATCGCGGGTTTTCGGTTGCCGGCGATTAAACTGCTTTCATTCGGCGTCTCATCAAAAATGAAAATATTTTTGAAAACTACAAGTCTCATGGGTTTTAGTGGTGAAAAAATAATTTTAAAAATCGTTCGGGAAATGAGTTTACTCCCTGCTTACTTTCTTTGTATACATTCGACTATACGGCCGAGCCGGGATTTACGGGAAATCGCGGGTTTTCGGTTGCCGGCGATTAAACTGCTTTCATTCGGCGTCTCATCAAAAATGAAAAATTTTTGAAAACTACAAGTCTCATGGGTTTTAGTGGTGAAAAAATAATTTTAAAAATCGTTCGGGAAATGAGTTTACTCCCTGCTTACTTTCTTTGTATACATTCGACTATACGGGATTTACGGGAAATCGCGGGTTTTCGGTTGCCGGCGATTAAACTGCTTTCATTCGGCGTCTCATCAAAAATGAAAATATTTTTGAAAAACAAGTCTCATGGGTTTTAGTGGTGAAAAAATAATTTTAAAAATCGTTCGGGAAATGAGTTTACTCCCTGCTTACTTTCTTTGTATACATTCGACTATACGGGCCGAGGGGATTTACGGGAAATCGCGGGTTTTCGGTTGCCGGCGATTAAACTGCTTTCATTCGGCGTCTCATCAAAAATGAAAATATTTTTGAAAACTACAAGTCTCATGGGTTTTAGTGGTGAAAAAATAATTTTAAAAATCGTTCGGGAAATGAGTTTACTCCCTGCTTACTTTCTTTGTATACATTCGACTATACTGGCCGAGTCCGGGATTTACGGGTTATTGGTTGCCGGCGATTAAACTGCTTTCATTCGGCGTCTCATCAAAAATGAAAATATTTTTGAAAACTACAAGTCTCATGGGTTTTAGTGGTGAAAAAATAATTTTAAAAATCGTTCGGGAAATGAGTTTACTCCCTGCTTACTTTCTTTGTATACATTCGACTATACGGGATTTACGGGAAATCGCGGGTTTTCGGTTGCCGGCGATTAAACTGCTTTCATTCGGCGTCTCATCAAAAATGAAAATATTTTTGAAAACTACAAGTCTCATGGGTTTTAGTGGTGAAAAAATAATTTTAAAAATCGTTCGGGAAATGAGTTTACTCCCTGCTTACTTTCTTTGTATACATTCGACTATACGGGCCGAGCCGGGATTTACGGGAAATCGCGGGTTTTCGGTTGCCGGCGATTAAACTGCTTTCATTCGGCGTCTCATCAAAAATGAAAATATTTTTGAAAACTACAAGTCTCATGGGTTTTAGTGGTGAAAAAATAATTTTAAAAATCGTTCGGGAAATGAGTTTACTCCCTGCTTACTTTCTTTGTATACATTCGAGTATACGGGCCGAGCCGGGATTTACGGGAAATCGCGGGTTTTCGGTTGCCGGCGATTAAACTGCTTTCATTCGGCGTCTCATCAAAAATGAAAATATTTTTGAAAACTGCAAGTCTCATGGGTTTTAGTGGTGAAAAAATAATTTGAAAAATCGTTCGGGAAATGAGTTTACTCCCTGCTTACTTTCTTTGTATACATTCGACTATACGGGATTTACGGGAAATCGCGGGTTTTCGGTTGCCGGCGATTAAACTGCTTTCATTCGGCGTCTCATCAAAAATGAAAATATTTTTGAAAACTACAAGTCTCATGGGTTTTAGTGGTGAAAAAATAATTTTAAAAATCGTTCGGGAAATGAGTTTACTCCCTGCTTACTTTCTTTGTATACATTCGACTATACGGGCCGAGTCCGGGATTTACGGGAAATCGCGGGTTTTCGGTTGCCGGCGATTAAACTGCTTTCATTCGGCGTCTCATCAAAAATGAAAATATTTTTGAAAACTACAAGTCTCATGGGTTTTAGTGGTGAAAAAATAATTTTAAAAATCGTTCGGGAAATGAGTTTACTCCCTGCTTACTTTCTTTGTATACATTCGACTATACGGGATTTACGGGAAATCGCGGGTTTTCGGTTGCCGGCGATTAAACTGCTTTCATTCGGCGTCTCATCAAAAATGAAAATATTTTTGAAAACTACAAGTCTCATGGGTTTTAGTGGTGAAAAAATAATTTTAAAAATCGTTCGGGAAATGAGTTTACTCCCTGCTTACTTTCTTTGTATACATTCGACTATACGGGCCGAGAGGGATTTACGGGAAATCGCGGGTTTTCGGTTGCCGGCGATTAAACTGCTTTCATTCGGCGTCTCATCAAAAATGAAAAAGTTTTTGAAAACTACAAGTCTCATGGGTTTTAGTGGTGTAAAAATAATTTTAAAAATCGTTCGGGAAATGAGTTTACTCCCTGCTTACTTTCTTTGTATACATTCGACTATACGGGATTTACGGGAAATCGCGGGTTTTCGGTTGCCGGCGATTAAACTGCTTTCATTCGGCGTCTCATCAAAAATGAAAATATTTTTGAAAACTACAAGTCTCATGGGTTTTAGTGGTGAAAAATAATTTTAAAAATCGTTCGGGAAATGAGTTTACTCCCTTACTTTCTTTGTATACATTCGACTATACGGCCGATCCGGGATTTACGGGAAATCGCGGGTTTTCGGTTGCCGGCGATTAAACTGCTTTCATTCGGCGTCTCATCAAAAATGAAAATTTTTGAAAACTACAAGTCTCATGGGTTTTAGTGGTGAAAAAATAATTTTAAAAATCGTTCGGGAAATGAGTTTACTCCCTGCTTACTTTCTTTGTATACATTCGACTATACGGGATTTACGGGAAATCGCGGGTTTTCGGTTGCCGGCGATTAAACTGCTTTCATTCGGCGTCTCATCAAAAATGAAAATTTTTGAAAACTACAAGTCTCATGGGTTTTAGTGGTGAAAAAATAATTTTAAAAATCGTTCGGGAAATGAGTTTACTCCCTGCTTACTTTCTTTGTATACATTCGACTATACGGGATTTACGGGAAATCGCGGGTTTTCGGTTGCCGGCGATTAAACTGCTTTCATTCGGCGTCTCATCAAAAATGAAAATATTTTTGAAAACTACAAGTCTCATGGGTTTTAGTGGTGAAAAAATAATTTTAAAAATCGTTCGGGAAATGAGTTTACTCCCTGCTTACTTTCTTTGTATACATTCGACTATACGGCCGAGTGGGATTTACGGGAAATCGCGGGTTTTCGGTTGCCGGCGATTAAACTGCTTTCATTCGGCGTCTCATCAAAAATGAAAATATTTTTGAAAACTACAAGTCTCATGGGTTTTAGTGGTGAAAAAATAATTTTAAAAATCGTTCGGGAAATGAGTTTACTCCCTGCTTACTTTCTTTGTATACATTCGACTATACGGGCCGAGCCGGGATTTACGGGAAATCGCGGGTTTTCGGTTGCCGGCGATTAAACTGCTTTCATTCGGCGTCTCATCAAAAATGAAAATATTTTTGAAAACTACAAGTCTCATGGGTTTTAGTGGTGAAAAAATAATTTTAAAAATCGTTCGGGAAATGAGTTTACTCCCTGCTTACTTTCTTTGTATACATTCGACTATACGGGATTTACGGGAAATCGCGGGTTTTCGGTTGCCGGCGATTAAACTGCTTTCATTCGGCGTCTCATCAAAAATGAAAATATTTTTGAAAACTACAAGTCTCATGGGTTTTAGTGGTGAAAAAATAATTTTAAAAATCGTTCGGGAAATGAGTTTACTCCCTGCTACTTTCTTTGTATACATTCGACTATACGGGCCGAGCCGGGATTTACGGGAAATCGCGGGTTTTCGGTTGCCGGCGATTAAACTGCTTTCATTCGGCGTCTCATCAAAAATGAAAATATTTTTGAAAACTACAAGTCTCATGGGTTTTAGTGGTGAAAAAATAATTTTAAAAATCGTTCGGGAAATGAGTTTACTCCCTGCTTACTTTCTTTGTATACATTCGACTATACGGGGATCGGGATTTAATCGCGGGTTTTCGGTTGCCGGCGATTAAACTGCTTTCATTCGGCGTCTCATCAAAAATGAAAATATTTTTGAAAACTACAAGTCTCATGGGTTTTAGTGGTGAAAAAATAATTTTAAAAATCGTTCGGGAAATGAGTTTACTCCCTGCTTACTTTCTTTGTATACATTCGACTATACGGGATTTACGGGAAATCGCGGGTTTTCGGTTGCCGGCGATTAAACTGCTTTCATTCGGCGTCTCATCAAAAATGAAAATATTTTTGAAAACTACAAGTCTCATGGGTTTTAGTGGTGAAAAAATAATTTTAAAAATCGTTCGGGAAATGAGTTTACTCCCTGCTTACTTTCTTTGTATACATTCGACTATACGGGCCGAGTCCGGGATTTACGGGAAATCGCGGGTTTTCGGTTGCCGGCGATTAAACTGCTTTCATTCGGCGTCTCATCAAAAATGAAAATATTTTTGAAAACTACAAGTCTCATGGGTTTTAGTGGTGAAAAAATAATTTTAAAAATCGTTCGGGAAATGAGTTTACTCCCTGCTTACTTTCTTTGTATACATTCGACTATACGGGCCGAGTCCGGGATTTACGGGAAATCGCGGGTTTTCGGTTGCCGGCGATTAAACTGCTTTCATTCGGCGTCTCATCAAAAATGAAAAATTTTTGAAAACTACAAGTCTCATGGGTTTTAGTGGTGAAAAAATAATTTTAAAAATCGTTCGGGAAATGAGTTTACTCCCTGCTTACTTTCTTTGTATACATTCGACTATACGGGCCGAGTCCGGGATTTACGGGAAATCGCGGGTTTTCGGTTGCCGGCGATTAAACTGCTTTCATTCGGCGTCTCATCAAAAATGAAAATATTTTTGAAAACTACAAGTCTCATGGGTTTTAGTGGTGAAAAAATAATTTTAAAAATCGTTCGGGAAATGAGTTTACTCCCTGCTTACTTTCTTTGTATACATTCGACTATACGGGATTTACGGGAAATCGCGGGTTTTCGGTTGCCGGCGATTAAACTGCTTTCATTCGGCGTCTCATCAAAAATGAAAATATTTTTGAAAACTACAAGTCTCATGGGTTTTAGTGGTGAAAAAATAATTTTAAAAATCGTTCGGGAAATGAGTTTACTCCCTGCTTACTTTCTTTGTATACATTCGACTATACGGGCCGAGTCCGGGATTTACGGGAAATCGCGGGTTTTCGGTTGCCGGCGATTAAACTGCTTTCATTCGGCGTCTCATCAAAAATGAAAAATTTTTGAAAACTACAAGTCTCATGGGTTTTAGTGGTGAAAAAATAATTTTAAAAATCGTTCGGGAAATGAGTTTACTCCCTGCTTACTTTCTTTGTATACATTCGACTATACGGGCCGAGCCGGGATTTACGGGAAATCGCGGGTTTTCGGTTGCCGGCGATTAAACTGCTTTCATTCGGCGTCTCATCAAAAATGAAAATTTTTGAAAACTACAAGTCTCATGGGTTTTAGTGGTGAAAAAATAATTTTAAAAATCGTTCGGGAGATGAGTTTACTCCCTGCTTACTTTCTTTGTATACATTCGACTATACGGGATTTACGGGAAATCGCGGGTTTTCGGTTGCCGGCGATTAAACTGCTTTCATTCGGCGTCTCATCAAAAATGAAAATATTTTTGAAAACTACAAGTCTCATGGGTTTTTGGTGAAAAAATAATTTTAAAAATCGTTCGGGAAATGAGTTTACTCCCTGCTTACTTTCTTTGTATACATTCGACTATACGGGCCGATCCGGGATTTACGGGAAATCGCGGGTTTTCGGTTGCCGGCGATTAAACTGCTTTCATTCGGCGTCTCATCAAAAATGAAAAATTTTTGAAAACTACAAGTCTCATGGGTTTTAGTGGTGAAAAAATAATTTTAAAAATCGTTCGGGAAATGAGTTTACTCCCTGCTTACTTTCTTTGTATACATTCGACTATACGGGATTTACGGGAAATCGCGGGTTTTCGGTTGCCGGCGATTAAACTGCTTTCATTCGGCGTCTCATCAAAAATGAAAAATTTTTGAAAACTACAAGTCTCATGGGTTTTAGTGGTGAAAAAATAATTTTAAAAATCGTTCGGGAAATGAGTTTACTCCCTGCTTACTTTCTTTGTATACATTCGACTATACGGGATTTACGGGAAATCGCGGGTTTTCGGTTGCCGGCGATTAAACTGCTTTCATTCGGCGTCTCATCAAAAATGAAAATATTTTTGAAAACTACAAGTCTCATGGGTTTTAGTGGTGAAAAAATAATTTTAAAAATCGTTCGGGAAATGAGTTTACTCCCTGCTTACTTTCTTTGTATACATTCGACTATACGGGCCGAGCCGGGATTTACGGGAAATCGCGGGTTTTCGGTTGCCGGCGATTAAACTGCTTTCATTCGGCGTCTCATCAAAAATGAAAATTTTTTGAAAACTACAAGTCTCATGGGTTTTAGTGGTGAAAAAATAATTTTAAAAATCGTTCGGGAAATGAGTTTACTCCCTGCTTACTTTCTTTGTATACATTCGACTATACGGGATTTACGGGAAATCGCGGGTTTTCGGTTGCCGGCGATTAAACTGCTTTCATTCGGCGTCTCATCAAAAATGAAAATATTTTTGAAAACTACAAGTCTCATGGGTTTTAGTGGTGAAAAAATAATTTTAAAAATCGTTCGGGAAATGAGTTTACTCCCTGCTTACTTTCTTTGTATACATTCGACTATACGCCGAGCCGGGATTTACGGGAAATCGCGGGTTTTCGGTTGCCGGCGATTAAACTGCTTTCATTCGGCGTCTCATCAAAAATGAAAATATTTTTGAAAACTACAAGTCTCATGGGTTTTAGTGGTGAAAAAATAATTTTAAAAATCGTTCGGGAAATGAGTTTACTCCCTGCTTACTTTCTTTGTATACATTCGACTATACGGGATCCGGGATTTACGGGAAATCGCGGGTTTTCGGTTGCCGGCGATTAAACTGCTTTCATTCGGCGTCTCATCAAAAATGAAAAATTTTTGAAAACTACAAGTCTCATGGGTTTTAGTGGTGAAAAAATAATTTTAAAAATCGTTCGGGAAATGAGTTTACTCCCTGCTTACTTTCTTTGTATACATTCGACTATACGGGATTTACGGGAAATCGCGGGTTTTCGGTTGCCGGCGATTAAACTGCTTTCATTCGGCGTCTCATCAAAAATGAAAATTTTTTGAAAACTACAAGTCTCATGGGTTTTAGTGGTGAAAAAATAATTTTAAAAATCGTTCGGGAAATGAGTTTACTCCCTGCTTACTTTCTTTGTATACATTCGACTATACGGGCCGATCCGGGATTTACGGGAAATCGCGGGTTTTCGGTTGCCGGCGATTAAACTGCTTTCATTCGGCGTCTCATCAAAAATGAAAATATTTTTGAAAACTACAAGTCTCATGGGTTTTAGTGGTGAAAAAATAATTTTAAAAATCGTTCGGGAAATGAGTTTACTCCCTGCTTACTTTCTTTGTATACATTCGACTATACGGGATTTACGGGAAATCGCGGGTTTTCGGTTGCCGGCGATTAAACTGCTTTCATTCGGCGTCTCATCAAAAATGAAAATATTTTTGAAAACTACAAGTCTCATGGGTTTTAGTGGTGAAAAAATAATTTTAAAAATCGTTCGGGAAATGAGTTTACTCCCTGCTTACTTTCTTTGTATACATTCGACTATACGGGCCGAGTCCGGGATTTACGGGAAATCGCGGGTTTTCGGTTGCCGGCGATTAAACTGCTTTCATTCGGCGTCTCATCAAAAATGAAAATATTTTTGAAAACTACAAGTCTCATGGGTTTTAGTGGTGAAAAAATAATTTTAAAAATCGTTCGGGAAATGAGTTTACTCCCTGCTTACTTTCTTTGTATACATTCGACTATACGGGCCGAGCCGGGATTTACGGGAAATCGCGGGTTTTCGGTTGCCGGCGATTAAACTGCTTTCATTCGGCGTCTCATCAAAAATGAAAATATTTTTGAAAACTACAAGTCTCATGGGTTTTAGTGGTGAAAAAATAATTTTAAAAATCGTTCGGGAAATGAGTTTACTCCCTGCTTACTTTCTTTGTATACATTCGACTATACGGGATTTACGGGAAATCGCGGGTTTTCGGTTGCCGGCGATTAAACTGCTTTCATTCGGCGTCTCATCAAAAATGAAAATATTTTTGAAAACTACAAGTCTCATGGGTTTTAGTGGTGAAAAAATAATTTTAAAAATCGTTCGGGAAATGAGTTTACTCCCTGCTTACTTTCTTTGTATACATTCGACTATACGGAGATTTACGGGAAATCGCGGGTTTTCGGTTGCCGGCGATTAAACTGCTTTCATTCGGCGTCTCATCAAAAATGAAAATATTTTTGAAAACTACAAGTCTCATGGGTTTTAGTGGTGAAAAAATAATTTTAAAAATCGTTCGGGAAATGAGTTTACTCCCTGCTTACTTTCTTTGTATACATTCGACTATACGGGATTTACGGGAAATCGCGGGTTTTCGGTTGCCGGCGATTAAACTGCTTTCATTCGGCGTCTCATCAAAAATGAAAATATTTTTGAAAACTACAAGTCTCATGGGTTTTAGTGGTGAAAAAATAATTTTAAAAATCGTTCGGGAAATGAGTTTACTCCCTGCTTACTTTCTTTGTATACATTCGACTATACGGGATTTACGGGAAATCGCGGGTTTTCGGTTGCCGGCGATTAAACTGCTTTCATTCGGCGTCTCATCAAAAATGAAAAATTTTTGAAAACTACAAGTCTCATGGGTTTTAGTGGTGAAAAAATAATTTTAAAAATCGTTCGGGAAATGAGTTTACTCCCTGCTTACTTTCTTTGTATACATTCGACTATACGGGCCGATCGGGATTTACGGGGTTTTCGGTTGCCGGCGATTAAACTGCTTTCATTCGGCGTCTCATCAAAAATGAAAAATTTTTGAAAACTACAAGTCTCATGGGTTTTAGTGGTGAAAAAATAATTTTAAAAATCGTTCGGGAAATGAGTTTACTCCCTGCTTACTTTCTTTGTATACATTCGACTATACGGGATTTACGGGAAATCGCGGGTTTTCGGTTGCCGGCGATTAAACTGCTTTCATTCGGCGTCTCATCAAAAATGAAAATATTTTTGAAAACTACAAGTCTCATGGGTTTTAGTGGTGAAAAAATAATTTTAAAAATCGTTCGGGAAATGAGTTTACTCCCTGCTTACTTTCTTTGTATACATTCGACTATACGGGCCGAGCCGGGATTTACGGGAAATCGCGGGTTTTCGGTTGCCGGCGATTAAACTGCTTTCATTCGGCGTCTCATCAAAAATGAAAAATTTTTGAAAACTACAAGTCTCATGGGTTTTAGTGGTGAAAAAATAATTTTAAAAATCGTTCGGGAAATGAGTTTACTCCCTGCTTACTTTCTTTGTATACATTCGACTATACGGCCGGATTTACGGGAAATCGCGGGTTTTCGGTTGCCGGCGATTAAACTGCTTTCATTCGGCGTCTCATCAAAAATGAAAATATTTTTGAAAACTACAAGTCTCATGGGTTTTAGTGGTGAAAAAATAATTTTAAAAATCGTTCGGGAAATGAGTTTACTCCCTGCTTACTTTCTTTGTATACATTCGACTATACGGGCCGAGTCCGGGATTTACGGGAAATCGCGGGTTTTCGGTTGCCGGCGATTAAACTGCTTTCATTCGGCGTCTCATCAAAAATGAAAAATTTTTGAAAACTACAAGTCTCATGGGTTTTAGTGGTGAAAAAATAATTTTAAAAATCGTTCGGGAAATGAGTTTACTCCCTGCTTACTTTCTTTGTATACATTCGACTATACGGGATTTACGGGAAATCGCGGGTTTTCGGTTGCCGGCGATTAAACTGCTTTCATTCGGCGTCTCATCAAAAATGAAAATATTTTTGAAAACTACAAGTCTCATGGGTTTTAGTGGTGAAAAAATAATTTTAAAAATCGTTCGGGAAATGAGTTTACTCCCTGCTTACTTTCTTTGTATACATTCGACTATACGGGCCGATTTTACGGGAAATCGCGGGTTTTCGGTTGCCGGCGATTAAACTGCTTTCATTCGGCGTCTCATCAAAAATGAAAATTTTTGAAAACTACAAGTCTCATGGGTTTTAGTGGTGAAAAAATAATTTTAAAAATCGTTCGGGAAATGAGTTTACTCCCTGCTTACTTTCTTTGTATACATTCGACTATACGGGATTTACGGGAAATCGCGGGTTTTCGGTTGCCGGCGATTAAACTGCTTTCATTCGGCGTCTCATCAAAAATGAAAATATTTTTGAAAACTACAAGTCTCATGGGTTTTAGTGGTGAAAAAATAATTTTAAAAATCGTTCGGGAAATGAGTTTACTCCCTGCTTACTTTCTTTGTATACATTCGACTATACGGGCCGAGCCGGGATTTACGGGAAATCGCGGGTTTTCGGTTGCCGGCGATTAAACTGCTTTCATTCGGCGTCTCATCAAAAATGAAAATATTTTTGAAAACTACAAGTCTCATGGGTTTTAGTGGTGAAAAAATAATTTTAAAAATCGTTCGGGAAATGAGTTTACTCCCTGCTTACTTTCTTTGTATACATTCGACTATACGGGATTTACGGGAAATCGCGGGTTTTCGGTTGCCGGCGATTAAACTGCTTTCATTCGGCGTCTCATCAAAAATGAAAATATTTTTGAAAACTACAAGTCTCATGGGTTTTAGTGGTGAAAAAATAATTTTAAAAATCGTTCGGGAAATGAGTTTACTCCCTGCTTACTTTCTTTGTATACATTCGACTATACGGGCCGAGCCGGGATTTACGGGAAATCGCGGGTTTTCGGTTGCCGGCGATTAAACTGCTTTCATTCGGCGTCTCATCAAAAATGAAAAATTTTTGAAAACTACAAGTCTCATGGGTTTTAGTGGTGAAAAAATAATTTTAAAAATCGTTCGGGAAATGAGTTTACTCCCTGCTTACTTTCTTTGTATACATTCGACTATACGGGATTTACGGGAAATCGCGGGTTTTCGGTTGCCGGCGATTAAACTGCTTTCATTCGGCGTCTCATCAAAAATGAAAATATTTTTGAAAACTACAAGTCTCATGGGTTTTAGTGGTGAAAAAATAATTTTAAAAATCGTTCGGGAAATGAGTTTACTCCCTGCTTACTTTCTTTGTATACATTCGACTATACGGGCCGAGCCGGGATTTACGGGAAATCGCGGGTTTTCGGTTGCCGGCGATTAAACTGCTTTCATTCGGCGTCTCATCAAAAATGAAAAATTTTTGAAAACTACAAGTCTCATGGGTTTTAGTGGTGAAAAAATAATTTTAAAAATCGTTCGGGAAATGAGTTTACTCCCTGCTTACTTTCTTTGTATACATTCGACTATACGGGAGTCCGGGATTTACGGGAAATCGCGGGTTTTCGGTTGCCGGCGATTAAACTGCTTTCATTCGGCGTCTCATCAAAAATGAAAAATTTTTGAAAACTACAAGTCTCATGGGTTTTAGTGGTGAAAAAATAATTTTAAAAATCGTTCGGGAAATGAGTTTACTCCCTGCTTACTTTCTTTGTATACATTCGACTATACGGGATTTACGGGAAATCGCGGGTTTTCGGTTGCCGGCGATTAAACTGCTTTCATTCGGCGTCTCATCAAAAATGAAAATATTTTTGAAAACTACAAGTCTCATGGGTTTTAGTGGTGAAAAAATAATTTTAAAAATCGTTCGGGAAATGAGTTTACTCCCTGCTTACTTTCTTTGTATACATTCGACTATACGGGCCGATTTTACGGGAAATCGCGGGTTTTCGGTTGCCGGCGATTAAACTGCTTTCATTCGGCGTCTCATCAAAAATGAAAATTTTTGAAAACTACAAGTCTCATGGGTTTTAGTGGTGAAAAAATAATTTTAAAAATCGTTCGGGAAATGAGTTTACTCCCTGCTTACTTTCTTTGTATACATTCGACTATACGGGATTTACGGGAAATCGCGGGTTTTCGGTTGCCGGCGATTAAACTGCTTTCATTCGGCGTCTCATCAAAAATGAAAATTTTTGAAAACTACAAGTCTCATGGGTTTTAGTGGTGAAAAAATAATTTTAAAAATCGTTCGGGAAATGAGTTTACTCCCTGCTTACTTTCTTTGTATACATTCGACTATACGGGATTTACGGGAAATCGCGGGTTTTCGGTTGCCGGCGATTAAACTGCTTTCATTCGGCGTCTCATCAAAAATGAAAATATTTTTGAAAACTACAAGTCTCATGGGTTTTAGTGGTGAAAAAATAATTTTAAAAATCGTTCGGGAAATGAGTTTACTCCCTGCTTACTTTCTTTGTATACATTCGACTATACGGGATCCGGATTTACGGGAAATCGCGGGTTTTCGGTTGCCGGCGATTAAACTGCTTTCATTCGGCGTCTCATCAAAAATGAAAAATTTTTGAAAACTACAAGTCTCATGGGTTTTAGTGGTGAAAAAATAATTTTAAAAATCGTTCGGGAAATGAGTTTACTCCCTGCTACTTTCTTTGTATACATTCGACTATACGGGCCGAGCGGGATTTACGGGAAATCGCGGGTTTTCGGTTGCCGGCGATTAAACTGCTTTCATTCGGCGTCTCATCAAAAATGAAAATATTTTTGAAAACTACAAGTCTCATGGGTTTTAGTGGTGAAAAAATAATTTTAAAAATCGTTCGGGAAATGAGTTTACTCCCTGCTTACTTTCTTTGTATACATTCGACTATACGGGATTTACGGGAAATCGCGGGTTTTCGGTTGCCGGCGATTAAACTGCTTTCATTCGGCGTCTCATCAAAAATGAAAATATTTTTGAAAACTACAAGTCTCATGGTTTTTAGTGGTGAAAAAATAATTTTAAAAATCGTTGGGGAAATGAGTTTACTCCCTGCTTACTTTCTTTGTATACATTCGACTATACGGGATTTACGGGAAATCGCGGGTTTTCGGTTGCCGGCGATTAAACTGCTTTCATTCGGCGTCTCATCAAAAATGAAAATATTTTTGAAAACTACAAGTCTCATGGGTTTTAGTGGTGAAAAAATAATTTTAAAAATCGTTCGGGAAATGAGTTTACTCCCTGCTTACTTTCTTTGTATACATTCGACTATACGGGATTTACGGGAAATCGCGGGTTTTCGGTTGCCGGCGATTAAACTGCTTTCATTCGGCGTCTCATGAAAAATTTTTGAAAACTACAAGTCTCATGGGTTTTAGTGGTGAAAAAATAATTTTAAAAATCGTTCGGGAAATGAGTTTACTCCCTGCTTACTTTCTTTGTATACATTCGACTATACGGGATTTACGGGAAATCGCGGGTTTTCGGTTGCCGGCGATTAAACTGCTTTCATTCGGCGTCTCATCAAAAATGAAAATATTTTTGAAAACTACAAGTCTCATGGGTTTTAGTGGTGAAAAAATAATTTTAAAAATCGTTCGGGAAATGAGTTTACTCCCTGTACTTTCTT
>JASGCC010002695.1:0-2500 GCA_030067915.1 Hydractinia echinata
ATTGCGCATAGCGCATTGCGAAGCCGAGCCAATGTTGCGTTGAGTTCTGAGACGAAGGACAGAAGCAAGTTGAGCCTTCGACAGAGCGAAACGAACGCGGTCGGTTTCAAGTACATGAAGAGGCAGTCGACTCAAACGGTCGCTGGACTCTCTATTCAACCGAAGTGTGTGGATTTTAACACGACACTCAGACAGGCATGCTCCCTGGTATCCAGAGAGCGCAATTTGCGTTCAAAAGATTCGATGATTCACTGAATTCTGCAATTCACACTACTTATCGCAACTGGCTACGTTCTTCATCGATGCACGAGCCAAGAGATCCACCGTTAGAAGTTGTCACGTTTCGTTTTTTTCTCTCCTGCAAACGAGGAGTAGAAGTACGGGAAATACAAGTGTGTTAAAACAAATTCGGGTGTGTCGCATGCGAGGCCGATTAAAGCATCGTTTAAAACCTGAGTTACCTCGCACGCTTAAGTACAGTTCACAGTGGTTTTGTCTAATGAAAACGGTAATGAATCCTTCCGCAGGTTCACCTACGGAAACCTTGTTACGACTTTTACTTCCTCTAAATGATCAAGTTTGATCAACTTTTCGGCAATCCGTCACAACCTTCCGGCCACGATTGGCGCCAATCCGAAGATCTCACTAAACATTCAATCGGTAGTAGCGACGGGCGGTGTGTACAAAGGGCAGGGACGTAATCAACGCGAGCTTGATGACTCGCGCTTACTAGGAATTCCTCGTTCATGATCAATAATTGCAATGATCAATCCCCATCACGTCGGACTTTCAAAAGATTACCCAAACCTTTCGGTTAAGGTTAAGACTCGCTGAATCGACAGTGTAGCGCCGCGTGCGGCCCAGAACCTAATCAAGGGCAACACAGAACCTGTTATTGCTTCCCTTTGGGTTAAACCACCAACAGTCCCTCTAAGAAGTCAGTCACGATTCTTGAATCGTGTGACTATTTAGCCGGTTAAGGTCTCGTTCGTTAACGGAATTAACCAGACAAATCACTCCACCAACTAAGAACGGCCATGCACCACCACCCATAGAATCAAGAAAGGGCTCTCAACCTGTCAATCCTTACTATGTCTGGACCTGGTGAGTTTTCCCGTGTTGAGTTCAAATTAAGCCGCAAGGCTCCACTCCTGGTGGTGCCCTTCCGTCAATTCCTTTAAGTTTCAGCTTTGCAACCATACTTCCCCCGGAATCCAAAAAACTTTGGTTTCCCGTAAGGTGCCCAACGAGGTCGTTCATTAACGCCCGCTGATCCCTAGTCGACATCGTTTATGGTTAGAACTAGGACGGTATCTGATCGTCTTCGATCCTCTAACTTTCGTTCTTGATTAATGAAAACACTCTTGGCAAGTGCTTTCGCAGTTGTTCGTCTTTCGTAAATCCAAGAATTTCACCTCTGACAACGAAATACGGATGCCCCCAATTGTCCCTCTTAATCATTACTTCGGTCCTAGAAACCAACAAAATAGGACCAAAGTCCTATTCCATTATTCCATGCTCATGTATTCAAGCGATAGCCTGCTTTGAACACTCTAATTTTTTCAAAGTAAACGTCGTAAATCCTACGCACACTCAATAAAGAGCACACGCAGTCTTTGCGAAGAAGAACAAACCAGTCAGTACACACCTTGCGGCGGACCAACTGACCCATTCCGAAATCCAACTACGAGCTTTTTAACTGCAACAACTTTAATATACGCTATTGGAGCTGGAATTACCGCGGCTGCTGGCACCAGACTTGCCCTCCAATTGATCCTCGTTAAAGGATTTAAATTGTACTCATTCCAATTGCGAAGCCTATATAGACCCCGTATCGTTATTTCTTGTCACTACCTCCCCGTGTTGGGATTGGGTAATTTTCGTGCCTGCTGCCTTCCTTAGATGTGGTAGCCGTTTCTCAGGCTCCCTCTCCGGAATCGAACCCTAATTCTCCGTCACCCGTTACAACCATGGTAAGCCACTACCTTACCATCGACAGTTGATAGGGCAGAAATTTGAATGAAACATCGCCGGCGCAAGGCCATGCGATTCGAAAAGTTATCATGAATCACCAAGAAAACGGGCCGAAACCCGCATTGGTTTTTAATCTAATAAATACATCCCTTCCAGAAGTCGGGATTTTTCGCATGTATTAGCTCTAGAATTACCACAGGTATCCATGTAGTAAAGTACAATCAAATAAACGATAACTGATTTAATGAGCCATTCGCAGTTTCACAGTACAAGTGCTTATACTTAGACATGCATGGCTTAATCTTTGAGACAAGCATATGACTACTGGCAGGATCAACCAGGTAACTACGGACGTGAAATAGCAAGCAGCTACATTCACTTAAACACACTACAGCCTGCAATACGTATCGTGTTACAGGCGCAGGCGTTCGTTCCTACAATCGTCAACGTAAAATCGTAGCCAATTCCTTAGAAATAACTGCAATTCATACGCTTCAGAATGTTTGCCCTTCTACAGTTCCTTCTC
>JASGCC010002696.1:0-27220 GCA_030067915.1 Hydractinia echinata
ACGGTGTTATAAAGCCATGGGGCAATGGAAAACGACTTGGGACTTCGTAGTCCATTGAGAGTGGAAGGATTAGTCAATGGTAACCTGCACAGTGCGTGGAACCACGTGATTTACGTGTAAGGCCTTTATTAGGCGTCAAAAGGCCATATTACAGCCTTTAGAGGCCTGTACGCGTAGTTGACGGTGTTATAAAGCCATGGCGCAATGGAAAACGACTTGGGACGTCGTAGTCCATTGAGAGTGGAAGGATTAGACCAATGGTAACCTGGCAGGCAACTGGAACCACGTGATTTACGTGTAAGGCCTTTATTAGGCGTCAAAAGGCCATATTACAGCCTTTAGAGGCCTGTACACGTAGTTGACGGTTTATAAAGCCATGGCGCAATGGAAAACGACTTGGGACGTCGTAGTCCATTGAGAGTGGAAGGATTAGACCAATGGTAACCTGCGCAGGCAAGTGGAACCACGTGATTTACGTGTAAGGCCTTTATTAGGCGCAAAAGGCCATATTACAGCCTTTAGAGGCCTGTACGCGTAGTTGACGGTGTTATAAAGCCATGGGCAATGGAAAACGACTTGGGACGTCGTAGTCCATTGAGAGTGGAAGGATTAGACCAATGGTAACCTGCGCAGGCAGTGGAACCACGTGATTTACGTGTAAGGCCTTTATTAGGCGTAAAGCCATATTACAGCCTTTAGAGGCCTGTACGCGTAGTTGACGGTGTTATAAGGCCATGGGCAATGGAAAACGACTTGGGACGTCGTAGTCCATTGAGAGTGGAAGGACTAGACCTGCTCTGGCAACTGGAACCACGTGATTTACGTGTAAGGCCTTTATTAGGCGCAAAAGGCCATATTACAGCCTTTAGAGGCCTGTATGCGTAGTTGACGGTGTTATAAAGCCATGGCGCAATGGAAAACGACTTGGGACGTCGTAGTCCATTGAGAGTGGAAGGATTAGACCATGGTAACCTGCGCAGCAGTGGAACCACGTGATTTACGTGTAAGGCCTTTATTAGGCGCAAAAGGCCATATTACAGCCTTTAGAGGCCTGTACACGTAGTTGACGGTGTTATAAAGCCATGGCGCAATGGAAAACGACTTGGGACGTCGTAGTCCATTGAGAGTGGAAGGACTAGACCAATGGTAACCTGCGGCAAGTGGAACCACGTGATTTACGTGTAAGGCCTTTATTAGGCGTCAAAAGGCCATATTACAGCCTTTAGAGGCCTGTACGCTGTTGACGGTGTTATAAGCCATGGCGCAATGGAAAACGACTTGGGACGTCGTAGTCCATTGAGAGTGGAAGGACTAGACCAATGGTAACCTGCGCAGGAACGTGGAACCACGTGATTTACGTGTAAGGCCTTTATTAGGGCAAAAGGCCATATTACAGCCTTTAGAGGCCTGTACGTAGTTGACGGTGTTATAAAGCCATGGCGCAATGGAAAACGACTTGGGACGTCGTAGTCCATTGAGAGTGGAAGGACTAGACCGATGGTAACCTGCCAGGCAACTGGAACCACGTGATTTACGTGTAAGGCCTTTATTAGGCGCAAAAGGCCATATTACAGCCTTTAGAGGCCTGTACGTAGTTGACGGTGTTATAAAGCCATGGCGCAATGGAAAACGACTTGGGACGTCGTAGTCCATTGAGAGTGGAAGGATTAGACCATGGTAACCTGCGCAGGCAACGTGGAACCACGTGATTTACGTGTAAGGCCTTTATTAGGCGTCAAAAGGCCATATTACAGCCTTTAGAGGCCTGTACACGTAGTTGACGGTGTTATAAAGCCATGGCGCAATGGAAAACGACTTGGGACGTCGTAGTCCATTGAGAGTGGAAGGATTACCAATGGTACCTGCGCAGGCAAGTGGAACCACGTGATTTACGTGTAAGGCCTTTATTAGGCGTCAAAAGGCCATATTACAGCCTTTAGAGGCCTGTACGCGTAGTTGACGGTGTTATAAAGCCATGGGCAATGGAAAACGACTTGGGACGTCGTAGTCCATTGAGAGTGGAAGGATTAGACCAATGGTAACCTGCGCAGGCACGTGGAACCACGTGATTTACGTGTAAGGCCTTTATTAGGCGTAAAGGCCATATTACAGCCTTTAGAGGCCTGTACGCGTAGTTGACGGTGTTATAAGCCATGGCGCAATGGAAAACGACTTGGGACGTCGTAGTCCATTGAGAGTGGAAGGACTAGACCTGCTCTAGGCAACTGGAACCACGTGATTTACGTGTAAGGCCTTTATTAGGCGCAAAAGGCCATATTACAGCCTTTAGAGGCCTGTATACGTAGTTGACGGTGTTATAAAGCCATGGCGCAATGGAAAACGACTTGGGACGTCGTAGTCCATTGAGAGTGGAAGGATTAGACCAATGGTAACCTGCGCAGGCACGTGGAACCACGTGATTTACGTGTAAGGCCTTTATTAGGCGCAAAAGGCCATATTACAGCCTTTAGAGGCCTGTACACGTAGTTGACGGTGTTATAAGCCATGGCGCAATGGAAAACGACTTGGGACGTCGTAGTCCATTGAGAGTGGAAGGACTAGACCAATGGTAACCTGCGCAGCAAGTGGAACCACGTGATTTACGTGTAAGGCCTTTATTAGGCGTCAAAAGGCCATATTACAGCCTTTAGAGGCCTGTACGCGTAGTTGACGGTGTTATAAGCCATGGCGCAATGGAAAACGACTTGGGACGTCGTAGTCCATTGAGAGTGGAAGGACTAGACCGATGGTAACCTGCAGGCAACTGGAACCACGTGATTTACGTGTAAGGCCTTTATTAGGCGGCAAAAGGCCATATTACAGCCTTTAGAGGCCTGTACGTAGTTGACGGTGTTATAAAGCCATGGCGCAATGGAAAACGACTTGGGACGTCGTAGTCCATTGAGAGTGGAAGGATTAGACCAATGGTAACCTGCACAGTGCGTGGAACCACGTGATTTACGTGTAAGGCCTTTATTAGGCGTCAAAAGGCCATATTACAGCCTTTAGAGGCCTGTACGCGTAGTTGACGGTGTTATAAGCCATGGCGCAATGGAAAACGACTTGGGACGTCGTAGTCCATTGAGAGTGGAAGGATTAGACCATGGTAACCTGCGGCAACTGGAACCACGTGATTTACGTGTAAGGCCTTTATTAGGCGCAAAAGGCCATATTACAGCCTTTAGAGGCCTGTACACGTAGTTGACGGTGTTATAAAGCCATGGCGCAATGGAAAACGACTTGGGACGTCGTAGTCCATTGAGAGTGGAAGGATTAGACCAATGGTAACCTGCGCAGGCAAGTGGAACCACGTGATTTACGTGTAAGGCCTTTATTAGGCGTCAAAAGGCCATATTACAGCCTTTAGAGGCCTGTACGCGTAGTTGACGGTGTTATAAAGCCATGGGCAATGGAAAACGACTTGGGACGTCGTAGTCCATTGAGAGTGGAAGGACTAGACGATGGTAACCTGCCAGGCAACTGGAACCACGTGATTTACGTGTAAGGCCTTTATTAGGCGGCAAAAGGCCATATTACAGCCTTTAGAGGCCTGTACGTAGTTGACGGTGTTATAAAGCCATGGCGCAATGGAAAACGACTTGGGACGTCGTAGTCCATTGAGAGTGGAAGGATTAGACCATGGTAACCTGCGCAGGCAACGTGGAACCACGTGATTTACGTGTAAGGCCTTTATTAGGCGTCAAAAGGCCATATTACAGCCTTTAGAGGCCTGTACACGTAGTTGACGGTGTTATAAAGCCATGGCGCAATGGAAAACGACTTGGGACGTCGTAGTCCATTGAGAGTGGAAGGATTAGACCAATGGTAACCTGCGCAGGCAAGTGGAACCACGTGATTTACGTGTAAGGCCTTTATTAGGCGTCAAAAGGCCATATTACAGCCTTTAGAGGCCTGTACGCGTAGTTGACGGTGTTATAAAGCCATGGGCAATGGAAAACGACTTGGGACGTCGTAGTCCATTGAGAGTGGAAGGATTAGACCAATGGTAACCTGCAGGCGTGGAACCACGTGATTTACGTGTAAGGCCTTTATTAGGCGTCAAAAGGCCATATTACAGCCTTTAGAGGCCTGTACGCGTAGTTGACGGTGTTATAAGCCATGGCGCAATGGAAAACGACTTGGGACGTCGTAGTCCATTGAGAGTGGAAGGATTACCAATGGTAACCTGGCAGGCAACTGGAACCACGTGATTTACGTGTAAGGCCTTTATTAGGCGTCAAAAGGCCATATTACAGCCTTTAGAGGCCTGTACACGTAGTTGACGGTGTTATAAAGCCATGGCGCAATGGAAAACGACTTGGGACGTCGTAGTCCATTGAGAGTGGAAGGATTAGACCAATGGTAACCTGCGCAGGCAAGTGGAACCACGTGATTTACGTGTAAGGCCTTTATTAGGCGTCAAAAGGCCATATTACAGCCTTTAGAGGCCTGTACGCGTAGTTGACGGTGCTATAAAGCCATGGGCAATGGAAAACGACTTGGGACGTCGTAGTCCATTGAGAGTGGAAGGATTAGACCAATGGTAACCTGCGCAGGCACGTGGAACCACGTGATTTACGTGTAAGGCCTTTATTAGGCGTCAAAAGGCCATATTACAGCCTTTAGAGGCCTGTACGCGTAGTTGACGGTGTTATAAGCCATGGGCAATGGAAAACGACTTGGGACGTCGTAGTCCATTGAGAGTGGAAGGACTAGACCTGTCTGGCAACTGGAACCACGTGATTTACGTGTAAGGCCTTTATTAGGCGGCAAAAGGCCATATTACAGCCTTTAGAGGCCTGTACGTAGTTGACGGTGTTATAAAGCCATGGCGCAATGGAAAACGACTTGGGACGTCGTAGTCCATTGAGAGTGGAAGGATTAGACCATGGTAACCTGCGCAGGCACGTGGAACCACGTGATTTACGTGTAAGGCCTTTATTAGGCGCAAAAGGCCATATTACAGCCTTTAGAGGCCTGTACACGTAGTTGACGGTGTTATAAAAGCCATGGCGCAATGGAAAACGACTTGGGACGTCGTAGTCCATTGAGAGTGGAAGGACTAGACCGATGGTAACCTGCGTGCAAGTGGAACCACGTGATTTACGTGTAAGGCCTTTATTAGGCGTCAAAAGGCCATATTACAGCCTTTAGAGGCCTGTACGCGTAGTTGACGGTGTTAAAGCCATGGCGCAATGGAAAACGACTTGGGACGTCGTAGTCCATTGAGAGTGGAAGGACTAGACCGATGGTAACCTGGCAGGCAACTGGAACCACGTGATTTACGTGTAAGGCCTTTATTAGGCGCAAAAGGCCATATTACAGCCTTTAGAGGCCTGTACGTAGTTGACGGTGTTATAAAGCCATGGCGCAATGGAAAACGACTTGGGACGTCGTAGTCCATTGAGAGTGGAAGGATAGACCAATGGTAACCTGCCAGGCAACTGGAACCACGTGATTTACGTGTAAGGCCTTTATTAGGCGCAAAAGGCCATATTACAGCCTTTAGAGGCCTGTACGTAGTTGACGGTGTTATAAAGCCATGGCGCAATGGAAAACGACTTGGGACGTCGTAGTCCATTGAGAGTGGAAGGATTAGCCATGGTAACCTGCGCAGGCACGTGGAACCACGTGATTTACGTGTAAGGCCTTTATTAGGCGTCAAAAGGCCATATTACAGCCTTTAGAGGCCTGTACACGTAGTTGACGGTGTTATAAAGCCATGGCGCAATGGAAAACGACTTGGGACGTCGTAGTCCATTGAGAGTGGAAGGATTACAATGGTAACCTGCGCAGGCAAGTGGAACCACGTGATTTACGTGTAAGGCCTTTATTAGGCGTCAAAAGGCCATATTACAGCCTTTAGAGGCCTGTACGCGTAGTTGACGGTGTTATAAAGCCATGGCGCAATGGAAAACGACTTGGGACGTCGTAGTCCATTGAGAGTGGAAGGATTAGACCAATGGTAACCTGCGCAGGCACGTGGAACCACGTGATTTACGTGTAAGGCCTTTATTAGGCGTCAAAAGGCCATATTACAGCCTTTAGAGGCCTGTACGCGTAGTTGACGGTGTTATAAGCCATGGGCAATGGAAAACGACTTGGGACGTCGTAGTCCATTGAGAGTGGAAGGACTAGACCTGGTCTGGCAACTGGAACCACGTGATTTACGTGTAAGGCCTTTATTAGGCGCAAAAGGCCATATTACAGCCTTTAGAGGCCTGTACGTAGTTGACGGTGTTATAAAGCCATGGCGCAATGGAAAACGACTTGGGACGTCGTAGTCCATTGAGAGTGGAAGGATTAGACCAATGGTAACCTGCGCAGGCACGTGGAACCACGTGATTTACGTGTAAGGCCTTTATTAGGCGCAAAAGGCCATATTACAGCCTTTAGAGGCCTGTACGCGTAGTTGACGGTGTTATAAGCCATGGCGCAATGGAAAACGACTTGGGACGTCGTAGTCCATTGAGAGTGGAAGGACTAGACCGATGGTAACCTGCGCAGCAGTGGAACCACGTGATTTACGTGTAAGGCCTTTATTAGGCGTCAAAAGGCCATATTACAGCCTTTAGAGGCCTGTACGCGTAGTTGACGGTGTTATAAGCCATGGCGCAATGGAAAACGACTTGGGACGTCGTAGTCCATTGAGAGTGGAAGGATTAGACCAATGGTAACCTGGCAGGCAACTGGAACCACGTGATTTACGTGTAAGGCCTTTATTAGGCGCAAAAGGCCATATTACAGCCTTTAGAGGCCTGTACGTAGTTGACGGTGTTATAAAGCCATGGCGCAATGGAAAACGACTTGGGACGTCGTAGTCCATTGAGAGTGGAAGGATTAGACCAATGGTAACCTGCGCAGGCGTGGAACCACGTGATTTACGTGTAAGGCCTTTATTAGGCGTCAAAAGGCCATATTACAGCCTTTAGAGGCCTGTACGCGTAGTTGACGGTGTTATAAGCCATGGCGCAATGGAAAACGACTTGGGACGTCGTAGTCCATTGAGAGTGGAAGGATTAGACCATGGTAACCTGCAGGCAACTGGAACCACGTGATTTACGTGTAAGGCCTTTATTAGGCGTCAAAAGGCCATATTACAGCCTTTAGAGGCCTGTACACGTAGTTGACGGTGTTATAAAGCCATGGCGCAATGGAAAACGACTTGGGACGTCGTAGTCCATTGAGAGTGGAAGGATTCCAATGGTAACCTGCGCAGGCAAGTGGAACCACGTGATTTACGTGTAAGGCCTTTATTAGGCGTCAAAAGGCCATATTACAGCCTTTAGAGGCCTGTACGTAGTTGACGGTGTTATAAAGCCATGGCGCAATGGAAAACGACTTGGGACGTCGTAGTCCATTGAGAGTGGAAGGATTAGACCAATGGTAACCTGCCGGCAACGTGGAACCACGTGATTTACGTGTAAGGCCTTTATTAGGCGCAAAAGGCCATATTACAGCCTTTAGAGGCCTGTACGTAGTTGACGGTGTTATAAAGCCATGGCGCAATGGAAAACGACTTGGGACGTCGTAGTCCATTGAGAGTGGAAGGATTAGACCAATGGTAACCTGCGCAGGCACGTGGAACCACGTGATTTACGTGTAAGGCCTTTATTAGGCGTCAAAAGGCCATATTACAGCCTTTAGAGGCCTGTACGCGTAGTTGACGGTGTTATAAGCCATGGCGCAATGGAAAACGACTTGGGACGTCGTAGTCCATTGAGAGTGGAAGGACCAATGGTAACCTGCGCAGGCAAGTGGAACCACGTGATTTACGTGTAAGGCCTTTATTAGGCGTCAAAAGGCCATATTACAGCCTTTAGAGGCCTGTACGCGTAGTTGACGGTGTTATAAGCCATGGCGCAATGGAAAACGACTTGGGACGTCGTAGTCCATTGAGAGTGGAAGGATTAGACCATGGTAACCTGCGCAGGCAACGTGGAACCACGTGATTTACGTGTAAGGCCTTTATTAGGCGTCAAAAGGCCATATTACAGCCTTTAGAGGCCTGTACGCGTAGTTGACGGTGTTATAAAGCCATGGCGCAATGGAAAACGACTTGGGACGTCGTAGTCCATTGAGAGTGGAAGGATTAGACCAATGGTAACCTGCGCAGGCAAGTGGAACCACGTGATTTACGTGTAAGGCCTTTATTAGGCGTCAAAAGGCCATATTACAGCCTTTAGAGGCCTGTACGCGTAGTTGACGGTGTTATAAAGCCATGGCGCAATGGAAAACGACTTGGGACGTCGTAGTCCATTGAGAGTGGAAGGATTAGACCAATGGTAACCTGCCAGGCAACTGGAACCACGTGATTTACGTGTAAGGCCTTTATTAGGCGCAAAAGGCCATATTACAGCCTTTAGAGGCCTGTACGCGTAGTTGACGGTGTTATAAAGCCATGGCGCAATGGAAAACGACTTGGGACGTCGTAGTCCATTGAGAGTGGAAGGATTAGACCAATGGTAACCTGCGCAGGCAAGTGGAACCACGTGATTTACGTGTAAGGCCTTTATTAGGCGTCAAAAGGCCATATTACAGCCTTTAGAGGCCTGTACGCGTAGTTGACGGTGTTATAAGCCATGGGCAATGGAAAACGACTTGGGACGTCGTAGTCCATTGAGAGTGGAAGGATTAGACCTGTCTGGCAACGTGGAACCACGTGATTTACGTGTAAGGCCTTTATTAGGCGCAAAAGGCCATATTACAGCCTTTAGAGGCCTGTACACGTAGTTGACGGTGTTATAAGACATGGCGCAATGGAAAACGACTTGGACGTCGTAGTCCATTGAGAGTGGAAGGATTAGACCAATGGTAACCTGCGAGGCAAGTGGAACCACGTGATTTACGTGTAAGGCCTTTATTAGGCGTCAAAAGGCCATATTACAGCCTTTAGAGGCCTGTACGCGTAGTTGACGGTGTTATAAGCCATGGCGCAATGGAAAACGACTTGGGACGTCGTAGTCCATTGAGAGTGGAAGGACTAGACCGAATGGTAACCTGCTCTGGCAACTGGAACCACGTGATTTACGTGTAAGGCCTTTATTAGGCGCAAAAGGCCATATTACAGCCTTTAGAGGCCTGTACCGTAGTTGACGGTGTTATAAAGCCATGGCGCAATGGAAAACGACTTGGGACGTCGTAGTCCATTGAGAGTGGAAGGATTAGCCATGGTAACCTGCGCAGGCACGTGGAACCACGTGATTTACGTGTAAGGCCTTTATTAGGCGTCAAAAGGCCATATTACAGCCTTTAGAGGCCTGTACACGTAGTTGACGGTGTTATAAAGCCATGGCGCAATGGAAAACGACTTGGGACGTCGTAGTCCATTGAGAGTGGAAGGATTAGACCAATGGTAACCTGCGCAGGCAAGTGGAACCACGTGATTTACGTGTAAGGCCTTTATTAGGCGTCAAAAGGCCATATTACAGTTTAGAGGCCTGTACGCGTAGTTGACGGTGTTATAAAGCCATGGGCAATGGAAAACGACTTGGGACGTCGTAGTCCATTGAGAGTGGAAGGACTAGACCAAGTAACCTGCTCTGGCAACTGGAACCACGTGATTTACGTGTAAGGCCTTTATTAGGCGGCAAAAGGCCATATTACAGCCTTTAGAGGTCTGTATACGTAGTTGACGGTGTTATAAAGCCATGGCGCAATGGAAAACGACTTGGGACGTCGTAGTCCATTGAGAGTGGAAGGATTAGCCATGGTAACCTGCGCAGGCACGTGGAACCACGTGATTTACGTGTAAGGCCTTTATTAGGCGTCAAAAGGCCATATTACAGCCTTTAGAGGCCTGTACACGTAGTTGACGGTGTTATAAAGCCATGGCGCAATGGAAAACGACTTGGGACGTCGTAGTCCATTGAGAGTGGAAGGATTACCAATGGTAACCTGCGCAGGCAAGTGGAACCACGTGATTTACGTGTAAGGCCTTTATTAGGCGTCAAAAGGCCATATTACAGCCTTTAGAGGCCTGTACGCGTAGTTGACGGTGTTATAAGGCCATGGGCAATGGAAAACGACTTGGGACGTCGTAGTCCATTGAGAGTGGAAGGATAGACCTGCTCTGGCAACTGGAACCACGTGATTTACGTGTAAGGCCTTTATTAGGCGGCAAAAGGCCATATTACAGCCTTTAGAGGCCTGTACGTAGTTGACGGTGTTATAAAGCCATGGCGCAATGGAAAACGACTTGGGACGTCGTAGTCCATTGAGAGTGGAAGGATTAGACCATGGTAACCTGCGCAGCACGTGGAACCACGTGATTTACGTGTAAGGCCTTTATTAGGCGGCAAAAGGCCATATTACAGCCTTTAGAGGCCTGTACACGTAGTTGACGGTGTTATAAGCCATGGCGCAATGGAAAACGACTTGGGACGTCGTAGTCCATTGAGAGTGGAAGGACTAGACCGATGGTAACCTGCGCAGCAAGTGGAACCACGTGATTTACGTGTAAGGCCTTTATTAGGCGTCAAAAGGCCATATTACAGCCTTTAGAGGCCTGTACGCGTAGTTGACGGTGTTATAAGCCATGGCGCAATGGAAAACGACTTGGGACGTCGTAGTCCATTGAGAGTGGAAGGATTAGACCGATGGTAACTGCCGGCAACGGAACCACGTGATTTACGTGTAAGGCCTTTATTAGGCGCAAAAGGCCATATTACAGCCTTTAGAGGCCTGTACGTAGTTGACGGTGTTATAAAGCCATGGCGCAATGGAAAACGACTTGGGACGTCGTAGTCCATTGAGAGTGGAAGGATTAGACCAATGGTAACCTGCGCAGGCACGTGGAACCACGTGATTTACGTGTAAGGCCTTTATTAGGCGTCAAAAGGCCATATTACAGCCTTTAGAGGCCTGTACACGTAGTTGACGGTGTTATAAAGCCATGGCGCAATGGAAAACGACTTGGGACGTCGTAGTCCATTGAGAGTGGAAGGATTAGACCAATGGTAACCTGCGCAGGAAGTGGAACCACGTGATTTACGTGTAAGGCCTTTATTAGGCGTCAAAAGGCCATATTACAGCCTTTAGAGGCCTGTACGCGTAGTTGACGGTGTTATAAGCCATGGGCAATGGAAAACGACTTGGGACGTCGTAGTCCATTGAGAGTGGAAGGATTAGACCAATGGTAACCTGCACAGGCGTGGAACCACGTGATTTACGTGTAAGGCCTTTATTAGGCGCAAAAGGCCATATTACAGCCTTTAGAGGCCTGTACGCGTAGTTGACGGTGTTATAAGCCATGGCGCAATGGAAAACGACTTGGGACGTCGTAGTCCATTGAGAGTGGAAGGATTAGACCAATGGTAACCTGGCAGGCAACTGGAACCACGTGATTTACGTGTAAGGCCTTTATTAGGCGTCAAAAGGCCATATTACAGCCTTTAGAGGCCTGTACACGTAGTTGACGGTGTTATAAAGCCATGGCGCAATGGAAAACGACTTGGGACCGTCGTAGTCCATTGAGAGTGGAAGGATTAGACCAATGGTAACCTGCGCAGGCAGTGGAACCACGTGATTTACGTGTAAGGCCTTTATTAGGCGTCAAAAGGCCATATTACAGCCTTTAGAGGCCTGTACGCGTAGTTGACGGTGTTATAAGCCATGGCGCAATGGAAAACGACTTGGGACGTCGTAGTCCATTGAGAGTGGAAGGATTAGACCAATGGTAACCTGCGCAGGCACGTGGAACCACGTGATTTACGTGTAAGGCCTTTATTAGGCGTCAAAAGGCCATATTACAGCCTTTAGAGGCCTGTACGCGTAGTTGACGGTGTTATAAAGCCATGGGCAATGGAAAACGACTTGGGACGTCGTAGTCCATTGAGAGTGGAAGGATTAGACCTGGTCTGGCAGTGGAACCACGTGATTTACGTGTAAGGCCTTTATTAGGCGGCAAAAGGCCATATTACAGCCTTTAGAGGCCTGTATACGTAGTTGACGGTGTTATAAAGCCATGGCGCAATGGAAAACGACTTGGGACGTCGTAGTCCATTGAAGTGGAAGGATTAGACCATGGTAACTGCGCAGGAACGTGGAACCACGTGATTTACGTGTAAGGCCTTTATTAGGCGCAAAAGGTCATATTACAGCCTTTAGAGGCCTGTACACGTAGTTGACGGTGTTATAAGCCATGGCGCAATGGAAAACGACTTGGACGTCGTAGTCCATTGAGAGTGGAAGGATTAGACCAATGGTAACCTGCGCAGGCAAGTGGAACCACGTGATTTACGTGTAAGGCCTTTATTAGGCGTCAAAAGGCCATATTACAGCCTTTAGAGGCCTGTACGTAGTTGACGGTGTTATAAGCCATGGCGCAATGGAAAACGACTTGGGACGTCGTAGTCCATTGAGAGTGGAAGGACTAGACCGATGGTAACCTGGCAGGCAACTGGAACCACGTGATTTACGTGTAAGGCCTTTATTAGGCGGCAAAAGGCCATATTACAGCCTTTAGAGGCCTGTACGTAGTTGACGGTGTTATAAAGCCATGGCGCAATGGAAAACGACTTGGGACGTCGTAGTCCATTGAGAGTGGAAGGATTAGACCAATGGTAACCTGCACAGGCGTGGAACCACGTGATTTACGTGTAAGGCCTTTATTAGGCGCAAAAGGCCATATTACAGCCTTTAGAGGCCTGTACACGTAGTTGACGGTGTTATAAGCCATGCAATGGAAAACGACTTGGACGTCGTAGTCCATTGAGAGTGGAAGGACTGGACCGATGGTAACCTGCGTAGGCAAGTGGAACCACGTGATTTACGTGTAAGGCCTTTATTAGGCGTCAAAAGGCCATATTACAGCCTTTAGAGGCCTGTACATGTAGTTGACGGTGTTATAAAGCCATGGCGCAATGGAAAACGACTTGGGACGTCGTAGTCCATTGAGAGTGGAAGGATTAGACCAATGGTAACCTGCGCAGCACGTGGAACCACGTGATTTACGTGTAAGGCCTTTATTAGGCGCAAAAGGCCATATTACAGCCTTTAGAGGCCTGTACACGTAGTTGACGGTGTTATAAAGCCATGGCGCAATGGAAAACGACTTGGGACGTCGTAGTCCATTGAGAGTGGAAGGATTAGACCAATGGTAACCTGCGCAGGCACGTGGAACCACGTGATTTACGTGTAAGGCCTTTATTAGGCGTCAAAAGGCCATATTACAGCCTTTAGAGGCCTGTACGCGTAGTTGACGGTGTTATAAAGCCATGGCGCAATGGAAAACGACTTGGGACGTCGTAGTCCATTGAGAGTGGAAGGATTAGACCAATGGTAACCTGCGCAGGCACGTGGAACCACGTGATTTACGTGTAAGGCCTTTATTAGGCGTCAAAAGGCCATATTACAGCCTTTAGAGGCCTGTACGCGTAGTTGACGGTGTTATAAGCCATGGCGCAATGGAAAACGACTTGGGACGTCGTAGTCCATTGAGAGTGGAAGGTAGACCAATGGTAACCTGCGCAGGCAAGTGGAACCACGTGATTTACGTGTAAGGCCTTTATTAGGCGCAAAAGGCCATATTACAGCCTTTAGAGGCCTGTACGCGTAGTTGACGGTGTTATAAGCCATGGGCAATGGAAAACGACTTGGGACGTCGTAGTCCATTGAGAGTGGAAGGACTAGACCGATGGTAACCTGCAGGCAACGTGGAACCACGTGATTTACGTGTAAGGCCTTTATTAGGCGGCAAAAGGCCATATTACAGCCTTTAGAGGCCTGTACAGTAGTTGACGGTGTTATAAAGCCATGGCGCAATGGAAAACGACTTGGGACGTCGTAGTCCATTGAGAGTGGAAGGATTAGACCAATGGTAACCTGCAGGCGTGGAACCACGTGATTTACGTGTAAGGCCTTTATTAGGCGTCAAAAGGCCATATTACAGCCTTTAGAGGCCTGTACGCGTAGTTGACGGTGTTATAAGCCATGGCGCAATGGAAAACGACTTGGGACGTCGTAGTCCATTGAGAGTGGAAGGACTAGACCGATGGTAACCTGCCGGGCAACTGGAACCACGTGATTTACGTGTAAGGCCTTTATTAGGCGCAAAAGGCCATATTACAGCCTTTAGAGGCCTGTACGTAGTTGACGGTGTTATAAAGCCATGGCAATGGAAAACGACTTGGACGTCGTAGTCCATTGAGAGTGGAAGGATTAGACCAATGGTAACCTGCGCAGGCAAGTGGAACCACGTGATTTACGTGTAAGGCCTTTATTAGGCGTCAAAAGGCCATATTACAGCCTTTAGAGGCCTGTACGCGTAGTTGACGGTGTTATAAAGCCATGGGCAATGGAAAACGACTTGGGACGTCGTAGTCCATTGAGAGTGGAAGGATTAGACCAATGGTAACCTGCGCAGGCAAGTGGAACCACGTGATTTACGTGTAAGGCCTTTATTAGGCGTCAAAAGGCCATATTACAGCCTTTAGAGGCCTGTACGCGTAGTTGACGGTGTTATAAGCCATGGCGCAATGGAAAACGACTTGGGACGTCGTAGTCCATTGAGAGTGGAAGGACTAGACCAATGGTAACCTGCGCAGGCAACGTGGAACCACGTGATTTACGTGTAAGGCCTTTATTAAGGGCAAAAGGCCATATTACAGCCTTTAGAGGCCTGTACGCGTAGTTGACGGTGTTATAAGCCATGGCGCAATGGAAAACGACTTGGGACGTCGTAGTCCATTGAGAGTGGAAGGATTAGACCGATGGTAACCTGCGCAGGCAAGTGGAACCACGTGATTTACGTGTAAGGCCTTTATTAGGCGTCAAAAGGCCATATTACAGCCTTTAGAGGCCTGTACGTAGTTGACGGTGTTATAAAGCCATGGCGCAATGGAAAACGACTTGGGACGTCGTAGTCCATTGAGAGTGGAAGGATTAGACCAATGGTAACCTGCACAGGCGTGGAACCACGTGATTTACGTGTAAGGCCTTTATTAGGCGTCAAAAGGCCATATTACAGCCTTTAGAGGCCTGTACGCGTAGTTGACGGTGTTATAGAGCCATGGCGCAATGGAAAACGACTTGGCACGTCGTAGTCCATTGAGAGTGGAAGGACTAGACCGATGGTAACCTGCGCAGGCACGTGGAACCACGTGATTTACGTGTAAGGCCTTTATTAGGCGTCAAAAGGCCATATTACAGCCTTTAGAGGCCTGTACACGTAGTTGACGGTGTTATAAAGCCATGGCGCAATGGAAAACGACTTGGGACGTCGTAGTCCATTGAGAGTGGAAGGATTAGACCAATGGTAACCTGCGCAGGCAAGTGGAACCACGTGATTTACGTGTAAGGCCTTTATTAGGCGTCAAAAGGCCATATTACAGCCTTTAGAGGCCTGTACGCGTAGTTGACGGTGTTATAAGCCATGGCGCAATGGAAAACGACTTGGGACGTCGTAGTCCATTGAGAGTGGAAGGATTAGACCAATGGTAACCTGCGCAGGCACGTGGAACCACGTGATTTACGTGTAAGGCCTTTATTAGGCGGCAAAAGGCCATATTACAGCCTTTAGAGGCCTGTACACGTAGTTGACGGTGTTATAAAGCCATGGGACAATGGAAAACGACTTGGGACGTCGTAGTCCATTGAAAGTGGAAGGACTAGACCGATGGTAACCTGCGCAGGCAAGTGGAACCACGTGATTTACGTGTAAGGCCTTTATTAGGCGTCAAAAGGCCATATTACAGCCTTTAGAGGCCTGTACATGTAGTTGACGGTGTTATAAAGCCATGGCGCAATGGAAAACGACTTGGGACGTCGTAGTCCATTGAGAGTGGAAGGACTAGACCGATGGTAACCTGCGCAGGCAAGTGGAACCACGTGATTTACGTGTAAGGCCTTTATTAGGCGTCAAAAGGCCATATTACAGCCTTTAGAGACCTGTGCGCGTAGTTGACGGTGTTATAAGGCCATGGCGCAATGGAAAACGACTTGGGACGTCGAAGTCCATTGAGAGTGGAAGGATTAGACCAATGGTAACCTGCGCAGGCACGTAAACACGTGATTTACGTGTAAGGCCTTTATTAGGCGCAAAAGGCCATATTACAGCCTTTAGAGGCCTGTAACGCGTAGTTGACGGTGTTATAAAGCCATGGGCAATGGAAAACGACTTGGGACGTCGTAGTCCATTGAGAGTGGAAGGACTAGACCGATGGTAACCTGCGCAGGCAAGTGGAACCACGTGATTTACGTGTAAGGCCTTTATTAGGCGCAAAAGGCCATATTACAGCCTTTAGAGGCCTGTACGTAGTTGACGGTGTTATAAAGCCATGGCGCAATGGAAAACGACTTGGGACGTCGTAGTCCATTGAGAGTGGAAGGATTAGACGATGGTAACCTGCGCAGGCAAGTGGAACCACGTGATTTACGTGTAAGGCCTTTATTAGGGGCAAAAGGCCATATTACAGCCTTTAGAGGCCTGTACGCGTAGTTGACGGTGTTATAAGCCATGGCGCAATGGAAAACGACTTGGGACGTCGTAGTCCATTGAGAGTGGAAGGACTAGACCGATGGTAACCTGCGCAGGCAAGTGGAACCACGTGATTTACGTGTAAGGCCTTTATTAGGCGTCAAAAGGCCATATTACAGCCTTTAGAGGCCTGTACGTAGTTGACGGTGTTATAAAGCCATGGCGCAATGGAAAACGACTTGGGACGTCGTAGTCCATTGAGAGTGGAAGGATTAGCAATGGTAACCTGCACAGGCGTGGAACCACGTGATTTACGTGTAAGGCCTTTATTAGGCGCAAAAGGCCATATTACAGCCTTTAGAGGCCTGTACGCGTAGTTGACGGTGTTATAAGCCATGGCGCAATGGAAAACGACTTGGGACGTCGTAGTCCATTGAGAGTGGAAGGATTAGACCAATGGTAACCTGCGCAGGCAACGTGGAACCACGTGATTTACGTGTAAGGCCTTTATTAGGCGCAAAAGGCCATATTACAGCCTTTAGAGGCCTGTATACGTAGTTGACGGTGTTATAAAGCCATGGCGCAATGGAAAACGACTTGGGACGTCGTAGTCCATTGAGAGTGGAAGGATTAGACCAATGGTAACCTGCGCAGCACGTGGAACCACGTGATTTACGTGTAAGGCCTTTATTAGGCGCAAAAGCCATATTACAGCCTTTAGAGGCCTGTACACGTAGTTGACGGTGTTATAAAGCCATGGCGCAATGGAAAACGACTTGGGACGTCGTAGTCCATTGAGAGTGGAAGGATTAGACCGATGGTAACCTGCGCAGGCACGTGGAACCACGTGATTTACGTGTAAGGCCTTTATTAGGCGTCAAAAGGCCATATTACAGCCTTTAGAGGCCTGTACGCGTAGTTGACGGTGTTATAAAGCCATGGGCAATGGAAAACGACTTGGACGTCGTAGTCCATTGAGAGTGGAAGGACTAGACGATGGTAACCTGCCAGGCAACGTGGAACCACGTGATTTACGTGTAAGGCCTTTATTAGGCGGCAAAAGGCCATATTACAGCCTTTAGAGGCCTGTACACGTAGTTGACGGTGTTATAAGCCATGGCGCAATGGAAAACGACTTGGGACGTCGTAGTCCATTGAGAGTGGAAGGACTAGCCAATGGTAACCTGCGTAGGCAAGTGGAACCACGTGATTTACGTGTAAGGCCTTTATTAGGCGTCAAAAGGCCATATTACAGCCTTTAGAGGCCTGTACGTAGTTGACGGTGTTATAAAGCCATGGCGCAATGGAAAACGACTTGGGACGTCGTAGTCCATTGAGAGTGGAAGGACTAGACCAATGGTAACCTGGCAGGCAACGTGGAACCACGTGATTTACGTGTAAGGCCTTTATTAGGCAAAAGGCCATATTACAGCCTTTAGAGGCCTGTACACGTAGTTGACGGTGTTATAAAGCCATGGCGCAATGGAAAACGACTTGGGACGTCGTAGTCCATTGAGAGTGGAAGGATTAGACCAATGGTAACCTGCGCAGGCAAGTGGAACCACGTGATTTACGTGTAAGGCCTTTATTAGGGTCAAAAGGCCATATTACAGCCTTTAGAGGCCTGTACGGTAGTTGACGGTGTTATAAGCCATGGCGCAATGGAAAACGACTTGGGACGTCGTAGTCCATTGAGAGTGGAAGGATTAGACCAATGGTAACCTGCGCAGGCACGTGGAACCACGTGATTTACGTGTAAGGCCTTTATTAGGCTCAAAAGGCCATATTACAGCCTTTAGAGGCCTGTACGCGTAGTTGACGGTGTTATAAGCCATGGCGCAATG
This sequence comes from Hydractinia echinata, assembly GCA_030067915.1. NCBI lineage: Eukaryota > Metazoa > Cnidaria > Hydrozoa > Anthoathecata > Hydractiniidae > Hydractinia > Hydractinia echinata. The sequence goes on from JASGCC010002696.1 coordinate 18,262, forward strand.
GAAAACGACTTGGGACGTCGTAGTCCATTGAGAGTGGAAGGATTAGACCAATGGTAACCTGCGCAGGCAAGTGGAACCACATGATTTACGTGTAAGGCCTTTATTAGGCGTCAAAAGGTCATATTACAGCCATTAGAGGCCTGTACACGTAGTTGACGGTGTTATAAAGCCATTGGGCAATAGAAAACGACTTGAGACGCCGTAGTCCATTGAGAGTGGAAGGATTAGACCAATGGTATTCTGCGCAGGCAAGTGGAACCACGTGATTTACGTGTAAGGCCTTTATTAGGCGTCAAAAGGCCATATTACAGCCTTTAGAGGCCTGTACGTAGTTGACGGTGTTATAAAGCCATGGCGCAATGGAAAACGACTTGGGACGTCGTAGTCCATTGAGAGTGGAAGGATTAGACCAATGGTAACCTGCACAGGCGTGGAACCACGTGATTTACGTGTAAGGCCTTTATTAGGCGTCAAAAGGCCATATTACAGCCTTTAGAGGCCTGTACACGTAGTTGACGGTGTTATAAGCCATGGCGCAATGGAAAACGACTTGGGACGTCGTAGTCCATTGAGAGTGGAAGGACTGGACCAATGCTAACCTGCGTAGGCAAGTGGAACCACGTGATTTACGTGTAAGGCCTTTATTAGGCGTCAAAAGGCCATATTACAGCCTTTAGAGGCCTGTACGTAGTTGACGGTGTTATAAAGCCATGGCGCAATGGAAAACGACTTGGGACGTCGTAGTCCATTGAGAGTGGAAGGATTAGACCAATGGTAACCTGCCAGGCGTGGAACCACGTGATTTACGTGTAAGGCCTTTATTAGGCGTCAAAAGGCCATATTACAGCCTTTAGAGGCCTGTACGCGTAGTTGACGGTGTTATAAGCCATGGCGCAATGGAAAACGACTTGGGACGTCGTAGTCCATTGAGAGTGGAAGGACTAGACCAATGGTAACCTGCGCAGGCAACGTGGAACCACGTGATTTACGTGTAAGGCCTTTATTAGGCGCAAAAGGCCATATTACAGCCTTTAGAGGCCTGTACGTAGTTGACGGTGTTATAAAGCCATGGCGCAATGGAAAACGACTTGGGACGTCGTAGTCCATTGAGAGTGGAAGGATTAGACCATGGTAACCTGCGCAGCACTGGAACCACGTGATTTACGTGTAAGGCCTTTATTAGGCGCAAAAGGCCATATTACAGCCTTTAGAGGCCTGTACGCGTAGTTGACGGTGTTATAAAGCCATGGCGCAATGGAAAACGACTTGGGACGTCGTAGTCCATTGAGAGTGGAAGGACTAGACCAATGGTAACCTGCGCAGGCACGTGGAACCACGTGATTTACGTGTAAGGCCTTTATTAGGCGTCAAAAGGCCATATTACAGCCTTTAGAGGCCTGTACACGTAGTTGACGGTGTTATAAAGCCATGGCGCAATGGAAAACGACTTGGGACGTCGTAGTCCATTGAGAGTGGAAGGATTAGACCAATGGTAACCTGCGCAGGCAGTGGAACCACGTGATTTACGTGTAAGGCCTTTATTAGGCGCAAAAGGCCATATTACAGCCTTTAGAGGCCTGTACGCGTAGTTGACGGTGTTATAAGCCATGGCGCAATGGAAAACGACTTGGGACGTCGTAGTCCATTGAGAGTGGAAGGATTAGACCAATGGTAACCTGCGCAGGCACGTGGAACCACGTGATTTACGTGTAAGGCCTTTATTAGGCGTCAAAAGGCCATATTACAGCCTTTAGAGGCCTGTACGCGTAGTTGACGGTGTTATAAAGCCATGGCGCAATGGAAAACGACTTGGGACGTCGTAGTCCATTGAGAGTGGAAGGATTAGACCAATGGTAACCTGCGCAGGCAAGTGGAACCACGTGATTTACGTGTAAGGCCTTTATTAGGCGTCAAAAGGCCATATTACAGCCTTTAGAGACCTGTACGCGTAGTTGACGGTGTTATAAAGCCATGGCGCAATGGAAAACGACTTGGGACGTCGTAGTCCATTGAGAGTGGAAGGACTAGACCGATGGTAACCTGCGCAGGCAAGTGGAACCACGTGATTTACGTGTAAGGCCTTTATTAGGCGTCAAAAGGCCATATTACAGCCTTTAGAGGCCTGTACGTAGTTGACGGTGTTATAAAGCCATGGCGCAATGGAAAACGACTTGGACGTCGTAGTCCATTGAGAGTGGAAGGATTAGACCAATGGTAACCTGCCAGGCGTGGAACCACGTGATTTACGTGTAAGGCCTTTATTAGGCGTCAAAAGGCCATATTACAGCCTTTAGAGGCCTGTACGCGTAGTTGACGGTGTTATAAGCCATGGCGCAATGGAAAACGACTTGGGACGTCGTAGTCCATTGAGAGTGGAAGGATTAGACCATGGTAACCTGCGCAGGCAACTGGAACCACGTGATTTACGTGTAAGGCCTTTATTAGGCGGCAAAAGGCCATATTACAGCCTTTAGAGGCCTGTATACGTAGTTGACGGTGTTATAAAGCCATGGCGCAATGGAAAACGACTTGGGACGTCGTAGTCCATTGAGAGTGGAAGGATTAGACCAATGGTAACCTGCGCACACGTGGAACCACGTGATTTACGTGTAAGGCCTTTATTAGGCGTCAAAAGGCCATATTACAGCCTTTAGAGGCCTGTACACGTAGTTGACGGTGTTATAAGCCATGGCGCAATGGAAAACGACTTGGGACGTCGTAGTCCATTGAGAGTGGAAGGATTAGACCAATGGTAACCTGCAGGCACGTGGAACCACGTGATTTACGTGTAAGGCCTTTATTAGGCGTCAAAAGGCCATATTACAGCCTTTAGAGGCCTGTACGCGTAGTTGACGGTGTTATAAGCCATGGCGCAATGGAAAACGACTTGGACGTCGTAGTCCATTGAGAGTGGAAGGACTAGACCGATGGTAACCTGCCAGGCAACGTGGAACCACGTGATTTACGTGTAAGGCCTTTATTAGGCGGCAAAAGGCCATATTACAGCCTTTAGAGGCCTGTACACGTAGTTGACGGTGTTATAAGCCATGGCGCAATGGAAAACGACTTGGACGTCGTAGTCCATTGAGAGTGGAAGGATTAGACCGATGGTAACCTGCGCAGGCAAGTGGAACCACGTGATTTACGTGTAAGGCCTTTATTAGGCGTCAAAAGGCCATATTACAGCCTTTAGAGGCCTGTACGTAGTTGACGGTGTTATAAAGCCATGGCGCAATGGAAAACGACTTGGGACGTCGTAGTCCATTGAGAGTGGAAGGACTAGACCGATGGTAACCTGGCAGGCAAGTGGAACCACGTGATTTACGTGTAAGGCCTTTATTAGGCGTCAAAAGGCCATATTACAGCCTTTAGAGGCCTGTACACGTAGTTGACGGTGTTATAAAGCCATGGCGCAATGGAAAACGACTTGGGACGTCGTAGTCCATTGAGAGTGGAAGGATTAGACCAATGGTAACCTGCGCAGGCAAGTGGAACCACGTGATTTACGTGTAAGGCCTTTATTAGGCAAAAGGCCATATTACAGCCTTTAGAGGCCTGTACGTAGTTGACGGTGTTATAAGCCATGGGCAATGGAAAACGACTTGGGACGTCGTAGTCCATTGAGAGTGGAAGGACTAGACCAATGGTAACCTGCGCAGGCACGTGGAACCACGTGATTTACGTGTAAGGCCTTTATTAGGCTCAAAAGGCCATATTACAGCCTTTAGAGGCCTGTACGCGTAGTTGACGGTGTTATAAAGCCATGGCGCAATGGAAAACGACTTGGGACGTCGTAGTCCATTGAGAGTGGAAGGATTAGACCAATGGTAACCTGCAGGCAAGTGGAACCACGTGATTTACGTGTAAGGCCTTTATTAGGCGTCAAAAGGCCATATTACAGCCTTTAGAGGCCTGTACACGTAGTTGACGGTGTTATAAAGCCATGGCGCAATGGAAAACGACTTGGGACGTCGTAGTCCATTGAGAGTGGAAGGATTAGACCAATGGTAACCTGCGCAGGCAAGTGGAACCACGTGATTTACGTGTAAGGCCTTTATTAGGCGTCAAAAGGCCATATTACAGCCTTTAGAGGCCTGTACGCTAGTTGACGGTGTTATAAAGCCATGGGCAATGGAAAACGACTTGGGACGTCGTAGTCCATTGAGAGTGGAAGGACTAGACCAATGGTAACCTGCGCAGGCAACGTGGAACCACGTGATTTACGTGTAAGGCCTTTATTAGGCGCAAAAGGCCATATTACAGCCTTTAGAGGCCTGTACACGTAGTTGACGGTGTTATAAGCCATGGCGCAATGGAAAACGACTTGGGACGTCGTAGTCCATTGAGAGTGGAAGGACTAGACCGATGGTAACCTGCGTAGGCAACGGAACCACGTGATTTACGTGTAAGGCCTTTATTAGGCGTCAAAAGGCCATATTACAGCCTTTAGAGGCCTGTACGTAGTTGACGGTGTTATAAAGCCATGGCGCAATGGAAAACGACTTGGGACGTCGTAGTCCATTGAGAGTGGAAGGATTAGACCAATGGTAACCTGCACACGTGGAACCACGTGATTTACGTGTAAGGCCTTTATTAGGCGTCAAAAGGCCATATTACAGCCTTTAGAGGCCTGTACACGTAGTTGACGGTGTTATAAGCCATGGCGCAATGGAAAACGACTTGGGACGTCGTAGTCCATTGAGAGTGGAAGGATTAGACCAATGGTAACCTGCGCAGGCACGTGGAACCACGTGATTTACGTGTAAGGCCTTTATTAGGCGTCAAAAGGCCATATTACAGCCTTTAGAGGCATGTACGCGTAGTTGACGGTGTTATAAGCCATGGCGCAATAGAAAACGACTTGGGACGTCGTAGTCCATTGAGAGTGGAAGGATTAGACCAATGGTAACCTGCGCAGGCAAGTGGAACCACGTGATTTACGTGTAAGGCCTTTATTAGGCGTCAAAAGGCCATATTACAGCCTTTAGAGGCCTGTACGCGTAGTTGACGGTGTTATAAAGCCATGGCGCAATGGAAAACGACTTGGGACGTCGTAGTCCATTGAGAGTGGAAGGATTAGACCAATGGTAACCTGCTCAGGCAACGTGGAACCACGTGATTTACGTGTAAGGCCTTTATTAGGCGCAAAAGGCCATATTACAGCCTTTAGAGGCCTGTACACGTAGTTGACGGTGTTATAAGCCATGGCGCAATGGAAAACGACTTGGGACGTCGTAGTCCATTGAGAGTGGAAGGACTAGACGATGGTAACCTGCGCAGGAGTGGAACCACGTGATTTACGTGTAAGGCCTTTATTAGGCGTCAAAAGGCCATATTACAGCCTTTAGAGGCCTGTACGCGTAGTTGACGGTGTTATAAGCCATGGCGCAATGGAAAACGACTTGGGACGTCGTAGTCCATTGAGAGTGGAAGGATTAGACCAATGGTAACCTGCGCAGGCAAGTGGAACCACGTGATTTACGTGTAAGGCCTTTATTAGGCGTCAAAAGGCCATATTACAGCCTTTAGAGGCCTGTACGCGTAGTTGACGGTGTTATAAAGCCATGGGCAATGGAAAACGACTTGGGACGTCGTAGTCCATTGAGAGTGGAAGGACTAGACCAATGGTAACCTGCTCAGGCAACGTGGAACCACGTGATTTACGTGTAAGGCCTTTATTAGGCGCAAAAGGCCATATTACAGCCTTTAGAGGCCTGTACGTAGTTGACGGTGTTATAAGCCATGGCGCAATGGAAAACGACTTGGACGTCGTAGTCCATTGAGAGTGGAAGGATTAGACCGATGGTAACCTGCGCAGGCAAGTGGAACCACGTGATTTACGTGTAAGGCCTTTATTAGGCGTCAAAAGGCCATATTACAGCCTTTAGAGGCCTGTACATGTAGTTGACGGTGTTATAAAGCCATGGCGCAATGAAAAACGACTTGGGACGTCGTAGTCCATTGAGAGTGGAAGGATTAGTCCAATGGTAACCTGCACAGGTGCGTGGAACCACGTGATTTACGTGTAAGGCCTTTATTAGGCGTCAAAAGGCCATATTACAGCCTTTAGAGGCCTGTACACGTAGTTGACGGTGTTATAAGCCATGGCGCAATGGAAAACGACTTGGACGTCGTAGTCCATTGAGAGTGGAAGGACTAGACCGATGGTAACCTGCGAGGCAAGTGGAACCACGTGATTTACGTGTAAGGCCTTTATTAGGCGTCAAAAGGCCATATTACAGCCTTTAGAGGCCTGTACGCGTAGTTGACGGTGTTATAAAGCCATGGCGCAATGGAAAACGACTTGGGACGTCGTAGTCCATTGAGAGTGGAAGGATTAGACCAATGGTAACCTGCAGCGGCGTGGAACCACGTGATTTACGTGTAAGGCCTTTATTAGGCGTCAAAAGGCCATATTACAGCCTTTAGAGGCCTGTACGCGTAGTTGACGGTGTTAAAGCCATGGGCAATGGAAAACGACTTGGGACGTCGTAGTCCATTGAGAGTGGAAGGACTAGACCGATGGTAACCTGCTCAGGCAACTGGAACACGTGATTTACGTGTAAGGCCTTTATTAGGCGCAAAAGGCCATATTACAGCCTTTAGAGGCCTGTATACGTAGTTGACGGTGTTATAAAGCCATGGCGCAATGGAAAACGACTTGGACGTCGTAGTCCATTGAGAGTGGAAGGATTAGACCATGGTAACCTGCAGCACGTGGAACCACGTGATTTACGTGTAAGGCCTTTATTAGGCGGCAAAAGGCCATATTACAGCCTTTAGAGGCCTGTACACGTAGTTGACGGTGTTATAAAGCCATGGCGCAATGGAAAACGACTTGGGACGTCGTAGTCCATTGAGAGTGGAAGGATTAGACCAATGGTAACCTGCGCAGGAACGTGGAACCACGTGATTTACGTGTAAGGCCTTTATTAGGCGCAAAAGGCCATATTACAGCCTTTAGAGGCCTGTACGCGTAGTTGACGGTGTTATAAGCCATGGGCAATGGAAAACGACTTGGACGTCGTAGTCCATTGAGAGTGGAAGGACTAGACCGATGGTAACCTGCGCAGGCACGTGGAACCACGTGATTTACGTGTAAGGCCTTTATTAGGCGTCAAAAGGCCATATTACAGCCTTTAGAGGCCTGTACACGTAGTTGACGGTGTTATAAAGCCATGGCGCAATGGAAAACGACTTGGGACGTCGTAGTCCATTGAGAGTGGAAGGATTAGACCAATGGTAACCTGCGCAGGCAAGTGGAACCACGTGATTTACGTGTAAGGCCTTTATTAGGCGCAAAAGGCCATATTACAGCCTTTAGAGGCCTGTACGCGTAGTTGACGGTGTTATAAGCCATGGCGCAATGGAAAACGACTTGGGACGTCGTAGTCCATTGAGAGTGGAAGGATTAGACCAATGGTAACCTGCGCAGGCACGTGGAACCACGTGATTTACGTGTAAGGCCTTTATTAGGCGCAAAAGGCCATATTACAGCCTTTAGAGGCCTGTACCGTAGTTGACGGTGTTATAAGCCATGGCGCAATGGAAAACGACTTGGGACGTCGTAGTCCATTGAGAGTGGAAGGACTAGACCAATGGTAACCTGCGCAGGCAAGTGGAACCACGTGATTTACGTGTAAGGCCTTTATTAGGCGTCAAAAGGCCATATTACAGCCTTTAGAGGCCTGTACGCGTAGTTGACGGTGTTATAAAGCCATGGCGCAATGGAAAACGACTTGGGACGTCGTAGTCCATTGAGAGTGGAAGGACTAGACCGATGGTAACCTGCGCAGGCAAGTGGAACCACGTGATTTACGTGTAAGGCCTTTATTAGGAGGCAAAAGGCCATATTACAGCCTTTAGAGGCCTGTACGCGTAGTTGACGGTGTTATAAAGCCATGGCGCAATGGAAAACGACTTGGGAAGTCGTAGTCCATTGAGAGTGGAAGGATTAGACCAATGGTAACCTGCGCAGGCAAGTGGAACCACGTGATTTACGTGTAAGGCCTTTATTAGGCGTCAAAAGGCCATATTACAGCCTTTAGAGGCCTGTACGTAGTTGACGGTGTTATAAGGCCATGGCGCAATGGAAAACGACTTGGGACGTCGTAGTCCATTGAGAGTGGAAGGACTAGACCTGGTAACCTGCTCAGGCAACTGGAACCACGTGATTTACGTGTAAGGCCTTTATTAGGCGGCAAAAGGCCATATTACAGCCTTTAGAGGCTGTATACGTAGTTGACGGTGTTATAAAGCCATGGCGCAATGGAAAACGACTTGGGACGTCGTAGTCCATTGAGAGTGGAAGGATTAGCCAATGGTAACCTGCGCAGCACGTGGAACCACGTGATTTACGTGTAAGGCCTTTATTAGGCGGCAAAAGGCCATATTACAGCTTTAGAGGCCTGTACACGTAGTTGACGGTGTTATAAAGCCATGGCGCAATGGAAAACGACTTGGGACGTCGTAGTCCATTGAGAGTGGAAGGATTACCAATGGTAACCTGCGCAGGCACGTGGAACCACGTGATTTACGTGTAAGGCCTTTATTAGGCAAAAGGCCATATTACAGCCTTTAGAGGCCTGTACGGTAGTTGACGGTGTTATAAGGCCATGGGCAATGGAAAACGACTTGGGACGTCGTAGTCCATTGAGAGTGGAAGGACTAGACCGATGGTAACCTGCGCAGGCACGTGGAACCACGTGATTTACGTGTAAGGCCTTTATTAGGCTCAAAAGGCCATATTAGCCTTTAGAGGCCTGTACGCGTAGTTGACGGTGTTATAAAGCCATGGCGCAATGGAAAACGACTTGGGACGTCGTAGTCCATTGAGAGTGGAAAGATTACCAATGGTAACCTTGCGCAGGCAAGTGGAACCACGTGATTTACGTGTTAGGCCTTTATTAGGCGTCAAAAGGCCATATTACAGCCTTTAGAGGCCTGTACACGTAGTTGA
>JASGCC010002697.1:0-27218 GCA_030067915.1 Hydractinia echinata
ACGCGCGCTAACGGCTAGGATTGGTCCCACAGTAAAAAATGACTTATTTATCTAAATTTTTAAATAAAGCGCTACCACAGCGCCCAGTGTAATCGCTGAGTTCCAGCAATCATGTCAAATTAAGAAGAATGTTATTTCTTGGAGTCCAATTGTGTCATTTATCACATTTATAAGGTCAAAGTCCAAAATCAGTTCAATTAAGCCCCACAGTCAATCGTTTCACTGTTAAAAGCGATGCAACCTAGTAATATCAGAAAAATATCGCTAAATACATGTTAGTACGAATATGTGACGCAACCGTTGTAACTCAAACGGACTGATACCGTTAGAAAGTCAATGAAATGTAGTTTATGAAACCGTCTCTATTTTTTCAGCGCGCGCTAACGGCTAGGATTGGTCCCACAGTAAAAAATGACTTATTTATCTAAATTTTTAAATAAAGCGCTACCACAGCGCCCAGTGTAATCGCTGAGTTCCAGCAATCATGTCAAATTAAGAAGAATGTTATTTCTTGGAGTCCAATTGTGTCATTTATCACATTTATAAGGTCAAAGTCCAAAATCAGTTCAATTAAGCCCCACAGTCAATCGTTTCACTGTTAAAAGCGATGCAACCTAGTAATATCAGAAAAATATCGCTAAATACATGTTAGTACGAATATGTGACGCAACCGTTGTAACTCAAACGGACTGATACCGTTAGAAAGTCAATGAAATGTAGTTTATGAAACCGTCTCTATTTTTTCAGCGCGCGCTAACGGCTAGGATTGGTCCCACAGTAAAAAATGACTTATTTATCTAAATTTTTAAATAAAGCGCTACCACAGCGCCCAGTGTAATCGCTGAGTTCCAGCAATCATGTCAAATTAAGAAGAATGTTATTTCTTGGAGTCCAATTGTGTCATTTATCACATTTATAAGGTCAAAGTCCAAAATCAGTTCAATTAAGCCCCACAGTCAATCGTTTCACTGTTAAAAGCGATGCAACCTAGTAATATCAGAAAAATATCGCTAAATACATGTTAGTACGAATATGTGACGCAACCGTTGTAACTCAAACGGACTGATACCGTTAGAAAGTCAATGAAATGTAGTTTATGAAACCGTCTCTATTTTTTCAGCGCGCTAACGGCTAGGATTGGTCCCACAGTAAAAAATGACTTATTTATCTAAATTTTTAAATAAAGCGCTACCACAGCGCCCAGTGTAATCGCTGAGTTCCAGCAATCATGTCAATATAAGATCAATATAAGAAGAATGTTATTTCTTGGAGTCCAATTGTGTCATTTATCACATTTATAAGGTCAAAGTCCAAAATCAGTTCAATTAAGCCCCACAGTCAATCGTTTCACTGTTAAAAGCGATGCAACCTAGTAATATCAGAAAAATATCGCTAAATACATGTTAGTACGAATATGTGACGCAACCGTTGTAACTCAAACGGACTGATACCGTTAGAAAGTCAATGAAATGTAGTTTATGAAACCGTCTCTATTTTTTCAGCGCCGCTAACGGCTAGGATTGGTCCCACAGTAAAAAATGACTTATTTATCTAAATTTTTAAATAAAGCGCTACCACAGCGCCCAGTGTAATCGCTGAGTTCCAGCAATCATGTCAAATTAAGAAGAATGTTATTTCTTGGAGTCCAATTGTGTCATTTATCACATTTATAAGGTCAAAGTCCAAAATCAGTTCAATTAAGCCCCACAGTCAATCGTTTCACTGTTAAAAGCGATGCAACCTAGTAATATCAGAAAAATATCGCTAAATACATGTTAGTACGAATATGTGACGCAACCGTTGTAACTCAAACGGACTGATACCGTTAGAAAGTCAATGAAATGTAGTTTATGAAACCGTCTCTATTTTTTCAGCGCGCGCTAACGGCTAGGATTGGTCCCACAGTAAAAAATGACTTATTTATCTAAATTTTTAAATAAAGCGCTACCACAGCGCCCAGTGTAATCGCTGAGTTCCAGCAATCATGTCAAATTAAGAAGAATGTTATTTCTTGGAGTCCAATTGTGTCATTTATCACATTTATAAGGTCAAAGTCCAAAATCAGTTCAATTAAGCCCCACAGTCAATCGTTTCACTGTTAAAAGCGATGCAACCTAGTAATATCAGAAAAATATCGCTAAATACATGTTAGTACGAATATGTGACGCAACCGTTGTAACTCAAACGGACTGATACCGTTAGAAAGTCAATGAAATGTAGTTTATGAAACCGTCTCTATTTTTCAGCGCGCGCTAACGGCTAGGATTGGTCCCACAGTAAAAAATGACTTATTTATCTAAATTTTTAAATAAAGCGCTACCACAGCGCCCAGTGTAGTCGCTGAGTTCCAGCAATCATGTCAAATTAAGAAGAATGTTATTTCTTGGAGTCCAATTGTGTCATTTATCACATTTATAAGGTCAAAGTCCAAAATCAGTTCAATTAAGCCCCACAGTCAATCGTTTCACTGTTAAAAGCGATGCAACCTAGTAATATCAGAAAAATATCGCTAAATACATGTTAGTACGAATATGTGACGCAACCGTTGTAACTCAAACGGACTGATACCGTTAGAAAGTCAATGAAATGTAGTTTATGAAACCGTCTCTATTTTTTCAGCGCGCTAACGGCTAGGATTGGTCCCACAGTAAAAAATGACTTATTTATCTAAATTTTTAAATAAAGCGCTACCACAGCGCCCAGTGTAATCGCTGAGTTCCAGCAATCATGTCAAATTAAGAAGAATGTTATTTCTTGGAGTCCAATTGTGTCATTTATCACATTTATAAGGTCAAAGTCCAAAATCAGTTCAATTAAGCCCCACAGTCAATCGTTTCACTGTTAAAAGCGATGCAACCTAGTAATATCAGAAAAATATCGCTAAATACATGTTAGTACGAATATGTGACGCAACCGTTGTAACTCAAACGGACTGATACCGTTAGAAAGTCAATGAAATGTAGTTTATGAAACCGTCTCTATTTTTTCAGCGCGCTAACGGCTAGGATTGGTCCCACAGTAAAAAATGACTTATTTATCTAAATTTTTAAATAAAGCGCTACCACAGCGCCCAGTGTAATCGCTGAGTTCCAGCAATCATGTCAAATTAAGAAGAATGTTATTTCTTGGAGTCCAATTGTGTCATTTATCACATTTATAAGGTCAAAGTCCAAAATCAGTTCAATTAAGCCCCACAGTCAATCGTTTCACTGTTAAAAGCGATGCAACCTAGTAATATCAGAAAAATATCGCTAAATACATGTTGTACGAATATGTGACGCAACCGTTGTAACTCAAACGGACTGATACCGTTAGAAAGTCAATGAAATGTAGTTTATGAAACCGTCTCTATTTTTTCAGCGCGCGCTAACGGCTAGGATTGGTCCCACAGTAAAAAATGACTTATTTATCTAAATTTTTAAATAAAGCGCTACCACAGCGCCCAGTGTAATCGCTGAGTTCCAGCAATCATGTCAAATTAAGAAGAATGTTATTTCTTGGAGTCCAATTGTGTCATTTATCACATTTATAAGGTCAAAGTCCAAAATCAGTTCAATTAAGCCCCACAGTCAATCGTTTCACTGTTAAAAGCGATGCAACCTAGTAATATCAGAAAAATATCGCTAAATACATGTTAGTACGAATATGTGACGCAACCGTTGTAACTCAAACGGACTGATACCGTTAGAAAGTCAATGAAATGTAGTTTATGAAACCGTCTCTATTTTTTCAGCGCGCGCTAACGGCTAGGATTGGTCCCACAGTAAAAAATGACTTATTTATCTAAATTTTTAAATAAAGCGCTACCACAGCGCCCAGTGTAATCGCTGAGTTCCAGCAATCATGTCAAATTAAGAAGAATGTTATTTCTTGGAGTCCAATTGTGTCATTTATCACATTTATAAGGTCAAAGTCCAAAATCAGTTCAATTAAGCCCCACAGTCAATCGTTTCACTGTTAAAAGCGATGCAACCTAGTAATATCAGAAAAATATCGCTAAATACATGTTAGTACGAATATGTGACGCAACCGTTGTAACTCAAACGGACTGATACCGTTAGAAAGTCAATGAAATGTAGTTTATGAAACCGTCTCTATTTTTTCAGCGCGCGCTAACGGCTAGGATTGGTCCCACAGTAAAAAATGACTTATTTATCTAAATTTTTAAATAAAGCGCTACCACAGCGCCCAGTGTAATCGCTGAGTTCCAGCAATCATGTCAAATTAAGAAGAATGTTATTTCTTGGAGTCCAATTGTGTCATTTATCACATTTATAAGGTCAAAGTCCAAAATCAGTTCAATTAAGCCCCACAGTCAATCGTTTCACTGTTAAAAGCGATGCAACCTAGTAATATCAGAAAAATATCGCTAAATACATGTTAGTACGAATATGTGACGCAACCGTTGTAACTCAAACGGACTGATACCGTTAGAAAGTCAATGAAATGTAGTTTATGAAACCGTCTCTATTTTTTCAGCGCGCGCTAACGGCTAGGATTGGTCCCACAGTAAAAAATGACTTATTTATCTAAATTTTTAAATAAAGCGCTACCACAGCGCCCAGTGTAATCGCTGAGTTCCAGCAATCATGTCAAATTAAGAAGAATGTTATTTCTTGGAGTCCAATTGTGTCATTTATCACATTTATAAGGTCAAAGTCCAAAATCAGTTCAATTAAGCCCCACAGTCAATCGTTTCACTGTTAAAAGCGATGCAACCTAGTAATATCAGAAAAATATCGCTAAATACATGTTAGTACGAATATGTGACGCAACCGTTGTAACTCAAACGGACTGATACCGTTAGAAAGTCAATGAAATGTAGTTTATGAAACCGTCTCTATTTTTTCAGCGCGCGCTAACGGCTAGGATTGGTCCCACAGTAAAAAATGACTTATTTATCTAAATTTTTAAATAAAGCGCTACCACAGCGCCCAGTGTAATCGCTGAGTTCCAGCAATCATGTCAAATTAAGAAGAATGTTATTTCTTGGAGTCCAATTGTGTCATTTATCACATTTATAAGGTCAAAGTCCAAAATCAGTTCAATTAAGCCCCACAGTCAATCGTTTCACTGTTAAAAGCGATGCAACCTAGTAATATCAGAAAAATATCGCTAAATACATGTTAGTACGAATATGTGACGCAACCGTTGTAACTCAAACGGACTGATACCGTTAGAAAGTCAATGAAATGTAGTTTATGAAACCGTCTCTATTTTTTCAGCGCGCGCTAACGGCTAGGATTGGTCCCACAGTAAAAAATGACTTATTTATCTAAATTTTTAAATAAAGCGCTACCACAGCGCCCAGTGTAATCGCTGAGTTCCAGCAATCATGTCAAATTAAGAAGAATGTTATTTCTTGGAGTCCAATTGTGTCATTTATCACATTTATAAGGTCAAAGTCCAAAATCAGTTCAATTAAGCCCCACAGTCAATCGTTTCACTGTTAAAAGCGATGCAACCTAGTAATATCAGAAAAATATCGCTAAATACATGTTAGTACGAATATGTGACGCAACCGTTGTAACTCAAACGGACTGATACCGTTAGAAAGTCAATGAAATGTAGTTTATGAAACCGTCTCTATTTTTTCAGCGCGCGCTAACGGCTAGGATTGGTCCCACAGTAAAAAATGACTTATTTATCTAAATTTTTAAATAAAGCGCTACCACAGCGCCCAGTGTAATCGCTGAGTTCCAGCAATCATGTCAAATTAAGAAGAATGTTATTTCTTGGAGTCCAATTGTGTCATTTATCACATTTATAAGGTCAAAGTCCAAAATCAGTTCAATTAAGCCCCACAGTCAATCGTTTCACTGTTAAAAGCGATGCAACCTAGTAATATCAGAAAAATATCGCTAAATACATGTTAGTACGAATATGTGACGCAACCGTTGTAACTCAAACGGACTGATACCGTTAGAAAGTCAATGAAATGTAGTTTATGAAACCGTCTCTATTTTTTCAGCGCGCGCTAACGGCTAGGATTGGTCCCACAGTAAAAAATGACTTATTTATCTAAATTTTTAAATAAAGCGCTACCACAGCGCCCAGTGTAATCGCTGAGTTCCAGCAATCATGTCAAATTAAGAAGAATGTTATTTCTTGGAGTCCAATTGTGTCATTTATCACATTTATAAGGTCAAAGTCCAAAATCAGTTCAATTAAGCCCCACAGTCAATCGTTTCACTGTTAAAAGCGATGCAACCTAGTAATATCAGAAAAATATCGCTAAATACATGTTAGTACGAATATGTGACGCAACCGTTGTAACTCAAACGGACTGATACCGTTAGAAAGTCAATGAAATGTAGTTTATGAAACCGTCTCTATTTTTTCAGGCGCGCTAACGGCTAGGATTGGTCCCACAGTAAAAAATGACTTATTTATCTAAATTTTTAAATAAAGCGCTACCACAGCGCCCAGTGTAATCGCTGAGTTCCAGCAATCATGTCAAATTAAGAAGAATGTTATTTCTTGGAGTCCAATTGTGTCATTTATCACATTTATAAGGTCAAAGTCCAAAATCAGTTCAATTAAGCCCCACAGTCAATCGTTTCACTGTTAAAAGCGATGCAACCTAGTAATATCAGAAAAATATCGCTAAATACATGTTAGTACGAATATGTGACGCAACCGTTGTAACTCAAACGGACTGATACCGTTAGAAAGTCAATGAAATGTAGTTTATGAAACCGTCTCTATTTTTTCAGCGCGCTAACGGCTAGGATTGGTCCCACAGTAAAAAATGACTTATTTATCTAAATTTTTAAATAAAGCGCTACCACAGCGCCCAGTGTAATCGCTGAGTTCCAGCAATCATGTCAAATTAAGAAGAATGTTATTTCTTGGAGTCCAATTGTGTCATTTATCACATTTATAAGGTCAAAGTCCAAAATCAGTTCAATTAAGCCCCACAGTCAATCGTTTCACTGTTAAAAGCGATGCAACCTAGTAATATCAGAAAAATATCGCTAAATACATGTTAGTACGAATATGTGACGCAACCGTTGTAACTCAAACGGACTGATACCGTTAGAAAGTCAATGAAATGTAGTTTATGAAACCGTCTCTATTTTTTCAGCGCGCGCTAACGGCTAGGATTGGTCCCACAGTAAAAAATGACTTATTTATCTAAATTTTTAAATAAAGCGCTACCACAGCGCCCAGTGTAATCGCTGAGTTCCAGCAATCATGTCAAATTAAGAAGAATGTTATTTCTTGGAGTCCAATTGTGTCATTTATCACATTTATAAGGTCAAAGTCCAAAATCAGTTCAATTAAGCCCCACAGTCAATCGTTTCACTGTTAAAAGCGATGCAACCTAGTAATATCAGAAAAATATCGCTAAATACATGTTAGTACGAATATGTGACGCAACCGTTGTAACTCAAACGGACTGATACCGTTAGAAAGTCAATGAAATGTAGTTTATGAAACCGTCTCTATTTTTTCAGCGCGCGCTAACGGCTAGGATTGGTCCCACAGTAAAAAATGACTTATTTATCTAAATTTTTAAATAAAGCGCTACCACAGCGCCCAGTGTAATCGCTGAGTTCCAGCAATCATGTCAAATTAAGAAGAATGTTATTTCTTGGAGTCCAATTGTGTCATTTATCACATTTATAAGGTCAAAGTCCAAAATCAGTTCAATTAAGCCCCACAGTCAATCGTTTCACTGTTAAAAGCGATGCAACCTAGTAATATCAGAAAAATATCGCTAAATACATGTTAGTACGAATATGTGACGCAACCGTTGTAACTCAAACGGACTGATACCGTTAGAAAGTCAATGAAATGTAGTTTATGAAACCGTCTCTATTTTTTCAGCGCGCGCTAACGGCTAGGATTGGTCCCACAGTAAAAAATGACTTATTTATCTAAATTTTTAAATAAAGCGCTACCACAGCGCCCAGTGTAATCGCTGAGTTCCAGCAATCATGTCAAATTAAGAAGAATGTTATTTCTTGGAGTCCAATTGTGTCATTTATCACATTTATAAGGTCAAAGTCCAAAATCAGTTCAATTAAGCCCCACAGTCAATCGTTTCACTGTTAAAAGCGATGCAACCTAGTAATATCAGAAAAATATCGCTAAATACATGTTAGTACGAATATGTGACGCAACCGTTGTAACTCAAACGGACTGATACCGTTAGAAAGTCAATGAAATGTAGTTTATGAAACCGTCTCTATTTTTTCAGCGCGCGCTAACGGCTAGGATTGGTCCCACAGTAAAAAATGACTTATTTATCTAAATTTTTAAATAAAGCGCTACCACAGCGCCCAGTGTAATCGCTGAGTTCCAGCAATCATGTCAAATTAAGAAGAATGTTATTTCTTGGAGTCCAATTGTGTCATTTATCACATTTATAAGGTCAAAGTCCAAAATCAGTTCAATTAAGCCCCACAGTCAATCGTTTCACTGTTAAAAGCGATGCAACCTAGTAATATCAGAAAAATATCGCTAAATACATGTTAGTACGAATATGTGACGCAACCGTTGTAACTCAAACGGACTGATACCGTTAGAAAGTCAATGAAATGTAGTTTATGAAACCGTCTCTATTTTTTCAGCGCGCGCTAACGGCTAGGATTGGTCCCACAGTAAAAAATGACTTATTTATCTAAATTTTTAAATAAAGCGCTACCACAGCGCCCAGTGTAATCGCTGAGTTCCAGCAATCATGTCAAATTAAGAAGAATGTTATTTCTTGGAGTCCAATTGTGTCATTTATCACATTTATAAGGTCAAAGTCCAAAATCAGTTCAATTAAGCCCCACAGTCAATCGTTTCACTGTTAAAAGCGATGCAACCTAGTAATATCAGAAAAATATCGCTAAATACATGTTAGTACGAATATGTGACGCAACCGTTGTAACTCAAACGGACTGATACCGTTAGAAAGTCAATGAAATGTAGTTTATGAAACCGTCTCTATTTTTTCAGCGCGCGCTAACGGCTAGGATTGGTCCCACAGTAAAAAATGACTTATTTATCTAAATTTTTAAATAAAGCGCTACCACAGCGCCCAGTGTAATCGCTGAGTTCCAGCAATCATGTCAAATTAAGAAGAATGTTATTTCTTGGAGTCCAATTGTGTCATTTATCACATTTATAAGGTCAAAGTCCAAAATCAGTTCAATTAAGCCCCACAGTCAATCGTTTCACTGTTAAAAGCGATGCAACCTAGTAATATCAGAAAAATATCGCTAAATACATGTTAGTACGAATATGTGACGCAACCGTTGTAACTCAAACGGACTGATACCGTTAGAAAGTCAATGAAATGTAGTTTATGAAACCGTCTCTATTTTTTCAGCGCGCGCTAACGGCTAGGATTGGTCCCACAGTAAAAAATGACTTATTTATCTAAATTTTTAAATAAAGCGCTACCACAGCGCCCAGTGTAATCGCTGAGTTCCAGCAATCATGTCAAATTAAGAAGAATGTTATTTCTTGGAGTCCAATTGTGTCATTTATCACATTTATAAGGTCAAAGTCCAAAATCAGTTCAATTAAGCCCCACAGTCAATCGTTTCACTGTTAAAAGCGATGCAACCTAGTAATATCAGAAAAATATCGCTAAATACATGTTAGTACGAATATGTGACGCAACCGTTGTAACTCAAACGGACTGATACCGTTAGAAAGTCAATGAAATGTAGTTTATGAAACCGTCTCTATTTTTTCAGCGCGCGCTAACGGCTAGGATTGGTCCCACAGTAAAAAATGACTTATTTATCTAAATTTTTAAATAAAGCGCTACCACAGCGCCCAGTGTAATCGCTGAGTTCCAGCAATCATGTCAAATTAAGAAGAATGTTATTTCTTGGAGTCCAATTGTGTCATTTATCACATTTATAAGGTCAAAGTCCAAAATCAGTTCAATTAAGCCCCACAGTCAATCGTTTCACTGTTAAAAGCGATGCAACCTAGTAATATCAGAAAAATATCGCTAAATACATGTTAGTACGAATATGTGACGCAACCGTTGTAACTCAAACGGACTGATACCGTTAGAAAGTCAATGAAATGTAGTTTATGAAACCGTCTCTATTTTTTCAGCGCGCGCTAACGGCTAGGATTGGTCCCACAGTAAAAAATGACTTATTTATCTAAATTTTTAAATAAAGCGCTACCACAGCGCCCAGTGTAATCGCTGAGTTCCAGCAATCATGTCAAATTAAGAAGAATGTTATTTCTTGGAGTCCAATTGTGTCATTTATCACATTTATAAGGTCAAAGTCCAAAATCAGTTCAATTAAGCCCCACAGTCAATCGTTTCACTGTTAAAAGCGATGCAACCTAGTAATATCAGAAAAATATCGCTAAATACATGTTAGTACGAATATGTGACGCAACCGTTGTAACTCAAACGGACTGATACCGTTAGAAAGTCAATGAAATGTAGTTTATGAAACCGTCTCTATTTTTTCAGCGCGCGCTAACGGCTAGGATTGGTCCCACAGTAAAAAATGACTTATTTATCTAAATTTTTAAATAAAGCGCTACCACAGCGCCCAGTGTAATCGCTGAGTTCCAGCAATCATGTCAAATTAAGAAGAATGTTATTTCTTGGAGTCCAATTGTGTCATTTATCACATTTATAAGGTCAAAGTCCAAAATCAGTTCAATTAAGCCCCACAGTCAATCGTTTCACTGTTAAAAGCGATGCAACCTAGTAATATCAGAAAAATATCGCTAAATACATGTTAGTACGAATATGTGACGCAACCGTTGTAACTCAAACGGACTGATACCGTTAGAAAGTCAATGAAATGTAGTTTATGAAACCGTCTCTATTTTTTCAGCGCGCGCTAACGGCTAGGATTGGTCCCACAGTAAAAAATGACTTATTTATCTAAATTTTTAAATAAAGCGCTACCACAGCGCCCAGTGTAATCGCTGAGTTCCAGCAATCATGTCAAATTAAGAAGAATGTTATTTCTTGGAGTCCAATTGTGTCATTTATCACATTTATAAGGTCAAAGTCCAAAATCAGTTCAATTAAGCCCCACAGTCAATCGTTTCACTGTTAAAAGCGATGCAACCTAGTAATATCAGAAAAATATCGCTAAATACATGTTAGTACGAATATGTGACGCAACCGTTGTAACTCAAACGGACTGATACCGTTAGAAAGTCAATGAAATGTAGTTTATGAAACCGTCTCTATTTTTTCAGCGCGCGCTAACGGCTAGGATTGGTCCCACAGTAAAAAATGACTTATTTATCTAAATTTTTAAATAAAGCGCTACCACAGCGCCCAGTGTAATCGCTGAGTTCCAGCAATCATGTCAAATTAAGAAGAATGTTATTTCTTGGAGTCCAATTGTGTCATTTATCACATTTATAAGGTCAAAGTCCAAAATCAGTTCAATTAAGCCCCACAGTCAATCGTTTCACTGTTAAAAGCGATGCAACCTAGTAATATCAGAAAAATATCGCTAAATACATGTTAGTACGAATATGTGACGCAACCGTTGTAACTCAAACGGACTGATACCGTTAGAAAGTCAATGAAATGTAGTTTATGAAACCGTCTCTATTTTTTCAGCGCGCGCTAACGGCTAGGATTGGTCCCACAGTAAAAAATGACTTATTTATCTAAATTTTTAAATAAAGCGCTACCACAGCGCCCAGTGTAATCGCTGAGTTCCAGCAATCATGTCAAATTAAGAAGAATGTTATTTCTTGGAGTCCAATTGTGTCATTTATCACATTTATAAGGTCAAAGTCCAAAATCAGTTCAATTAAGCCCCACAGTCAATCGTTTCACTGTTAAAAGCGATGCAACCTAGTAATATCAGAAAAATATCGCTAAATACATGTTAGTACGAATATGTGACGCAACCGTTGTAACTCAAACGGACTGATACCGTTAGAAAGTCAATGAAATGTAGTTTATGAAACCGTCTCTATTTTTTCAGCGCGCGCTAACGGCTAGGATTGGTCCCACAGTAAAAAATGACTTATTTATCTAAATTTTTAAATAAAGCGCTACCACAGCGCCCAGTGTAATCGCTGAGTTCCAGCAATCATGTCAAATTAAGAAGAATGTTATTTCTTGGAGTCCAATTGTGTCATTTATCACATTTATAAGGTCAAAGTCCAAAATCAGTTCAATTAAGCCCCACAGTCAATCGTTTCACTGTTAAAAGCGATGCAACCTAGTAATATCAGAAAAATATCGCTAAATACATGTTAGTACGAATATGTGACGCAACCGTTGTAACTCAAACGGACTGATACCGTTAGAAAGTCAATGAAATGTAGTTTATGAAACCGTCTCTATTTTTTCAGCGCGCGCTAACGGCTAGGATTGGTCCCACAGTAAAAAATGACTTATTTATCTAAATTTTTAAATAAAGCGCTACCACAGCGCCCAGTGTAATCGCTGAGTTCCAGCAATCATGTCAAATTAAGAAGAATGTTATTTCTTGGAGTCCAATTGTGTCATTTATCACATTTATAAGGTCAAAGTCCAAAATCAGTTCAATTAAGCCCCACAGTCAATCGTTTCACTGTTAAAAGCGATGCAACCTAGTAATATCAGAAAAATATCGCTAAATACATGTTAGTACGAATATGTGACGCAACCGTTGTAACTCAAACGGACTGATACCGTTAGAAAGTCAATGAAATGTAGTTTATGAAACCGTCTCTATTTTTTCAGCGCGCGCTAACGGCTAGGATTGGTCCCACAGTAAAAAATGACTTATTTATCTAAATTTTTAAATAAAGCGCTACCACAGCGCCCAGTGTAATCGCTGAGTTCCAGCAATCATGTCAAATTAAGAAGAATGTTATTTCTTGGAGTCCAATTGTGTCATTTATCACATTTATAAGGTCAAAGTCCAAAATCAGTTCAATTAAGCCCCACAGTCAATCGTTTCACTGTTAAAAGCGATGCAACCTAGTAATATCAGAAAAATATCGCTAAATACATGTTAGTACGAATATGTGACGCAACCGTTGTAACTCAAACGGACTGATACCGTTAGAAAGTCAATGAAATGTAGTTTATGAAACCGTCTCTATTTTTTCAGCGCGCGCTAACGGCTAGGATTGGTCCCACAGTAAAAAATGACTTATTTATCTAAATTTTTAAATAAAGCGCTACCACAGCGCCCAGTGTAATCGCTGAGTTCCAGCAATCATGTCAAATTAAGAAGAATGTTATTTCTTGGAGTCCAATTGTGTCATTTATCACATTTATAAGGTCAAAGTCCAAAATCAGTTCAATTAAGCCCCACAGTCAATCGTTTCACTGTTAAAAGCGATGCAACCTAGTAATATCAGAAAAATATCGCTAAATACATGTTAGTACGAATATGTGACGCAACCGTTGTAACTCAAACGGACTGATACCGTTAGAAAGTCAATGAAATGTAGTTTATGAAACCGTCTCTATTTTTTCAGCGCGCGCTAACGGCTAGGATTGGTCCCACAGTAAAAAATGACTTATTTATCTAAATTTTTAAATAAAGCGCTACCACAGCGCCCAGTGTAATCGCTGAGTTCCAGCAATCATGTCAAATTAAGAAGAATGTTATTTCTTGGAGTCCAATTGTGTCATTTATCACATTTATAAGGTCAAAGTCCAAAATCAGTTCAATTAAGCCCCACAGTCAATCGTTTCACTGTTAAAAGCGATGCAACCTAGTAATATCAGAAAAATATCGCTAAATACATGTTAGTACGAATATGTGACGCAACCGTTGTAACTCAAACGGACTGATACCGTTAGAAAGTCAATGAAATGTAGTTTATGAAACCGTCTCTATTTTTTCAGCGCGCGCTAACGGCTAGGATTGGTCCCACAGTAAAAAATGACTTATTTATCTAAATTTTTAAATAAAGCGCTACCACAGCGCCCAGTGTAATCGCTGAGTTCCAGCAATCATGTCAAATTAAGAAGAATGTTATTTCTTGGAGTCCAATTGTGTCATTTATCACATTTATAAGGTCAAAGTCCAAAATCAGTTCAATTAAGCCCCACAGTCAATCGTTTCACTGTTAAAAGCGATGCAACCTAGTAATATCAGAAAAATATCGCTAAATACATGTTAGTACGAATATGTGACGCAACCGTTGTAACTCAAACGGACTGATACCGTTAGAAAGTCAATGAAATGTAGTTTATGAAACCGTCTCTATTTTTTCAGCGCGCTAACGGCTAGGATTGGTCCCACAGTAAAAAATGACTTATTTATCTAAATTTTTAAATAAAGCGCTACCACAGCGCCCAGTGTAATCGCTGAGTTCCAGCAATCATGTCAAATTAAGAAGAATGTTATTTCTTGGAGTCCAATTGTGTCATTTATCACATTTATAAGGTCAAAGTCCAAAATCAGTTCAATTAAGCCCCACAGTCAATCGTTTCACTGTTAAAAGCGATGCAACCTAGTAATATCAGAAAAATATCGCTAAATACATGTTAGTACGAATATGTGACGCAACCGTTGTAACTCAAACGGACTGATACCGTTAGAAAGTCAATGAAATGTAGTTTATGAAACCGTCTCTATTTTTTCAGCGCGCGCTAACGGCTAGGATTGGTCCCACAGTAAAAAATGACTTATTTATCTAAATTTTTAAATAAAGCGCTACCACAGCGCCCAGTGTAATCGCTGAGTTCCAGCAATCATGTCAAATTAAGAAGAATGTTATTTCTTGGAGTCCAATTGTGTCATTTATCACATTTATAAGGTCAAAGTCCAAAATCAGTTCAATTAAGCCCCACAGTCAATCGTTTCACTGTTAAAAGCGATGCAACCTAGTAATATCAGAAAAATATCGCTAAATACATGTTAGTACGAATATGTGACGCAACCGTTGTAACTCAAACGGACTGATACCGTTAGAAAGTCAATGAAATGTAGTTTATGAAACCGTCTCTATTTTTTCAGCGCGCGCTAACGGCTAGGATTGGTCCCACAGTAAAAAATGACTTATTTATCTAAATTTTTAAATAAAGCGCTACCACAGCGCCCAGTGTAATCGCTGAGTTCCAGCAATCATGTCAAATTAAGAAGAATGTTATTTCTTGGAGTCCAATTGTGTCATTTATCACATTTATAAGGTCAAAGTCCAAAATCAGTTCAATTAAGCCCCACAGTCAATCGTTTCACTGTTAAAAGCGATGCAACCTAGTAATATCAGAAAAATATCGCTAAATACATGTTAGTACGAATATGTGACGCAACCGTTGTAACTCAAACGGACTGATACCGTTAGAAAGTCAATGAAATGTAGTTTATGAAACCGTCTCTATTTTTTCAGCGCGCGCTAACGGCTAGGATTGGTCCCACAGTAAAAAATGACTTATTTATCTAAATTTTTAAATAAAGCGCTACCACAGCGCCCAGTGTAATCGCTGAGTTCCAGCAATCATGTCAAATTAAGAAGAATGTTATTTCTTGGAGTCCAATTGTGTCATTTATCACATTTATAAGGTCAAAGTCCAAAATCAGTTCAATTAAGCCCCACAGTCAATCGTTTCACTGTTAAAAGCGATGCAACCTAGTAATATCAGAAAAATATCGCTAAATACATGTTAGTACGAATATGTGACGCAACCGTTGTAACTCAAACGGACTGATACCGTTAGAAAGTCAATGAAATGTAGTTTATGAAACCGTCTCTATTTTTTCAGCGCGCGCTAACGGCTAGGATTGGTCCCACAGTAAAAAATGACTTATTTATCTAAATTTTTAAATAAAGCGCTACCACAGCGCCCAGTGTAATCGCTGAGTTCCAGCAATCATGTCAAATTAAGAAGAATGTTATTTCTTGGAGTCCAATTGTGTCATTTATCACATTTATAAGGTCAAAGTCCAAAATCAGTTCAATTAAGCCCCACAGTCAATCGTTTCACTGTTAAAAGCGATGCAACCTAGTAATATCAGAAAAATATCGCTAAATACATGTTAGTACGAATATGTGACGCAACCGTTGTAACTCAAACGGACTGATACCGTTAGAAAGTCAATGAAATGTAGTTTATGAAACCGTCTCTATTTTTTCAGCGCGCGCTAACGGCTAGGATTGGTCCCACAGTAAAAAATGACTTATTTATCTAAATTTTTAAATAAAGCGCTACCACAGCGCCCAGTGTAATCGCTGAGTTCCAGCAATCATGTCAAATTAAGAAGAATGTTATTTCTTGGAGTCCAATTGTGTCATTTATCACATTTATAAGGTCAAAGTCCAAAATCAGTTCAATTAAGCCCCACAGTCAATCGTTTCACTGTTAAAAGCGATGCAACCTAGTAATATCAGAAAAATATCGCTAAATACATGTTAGTACGAATATGTGACGCAACCGTTGTAACTCAAACGGACTGATACCGTTAGAAAGTCAATGAAATGTAGTTTATGAAACCGTCTCTATTTTTTCAGCGCGCGCTAACGGCTAGGATTGGTCCCACAGTAAAAAATGACTTATTTATCTAAATTTTTAAATAAAGCGCTACCACAGCGCCCAGTGTAATCGCTGAGTTCCAGCAATCATGTCAAATTAAGAAGAATGTTATTTCTTGGAGTCCAATTGTGTCATTTATCACATTTATAAGGTCAAAGTCCAAAATCAGTTCAATTAAGCCCCACAGTCAATCGTTTCACTGTTAAAAGCGATGCAACCTAGTAATATCAGAAAAATATCGCTAAATACATGTTAGTACGAATATGTGACGCAACCGTTGTAACTCAAACGGACTGATACCGTTAGAAAGTCAATGAAATGTAGTTTATGAAACCGTCTCTATTTTTTCAGCGCGCGCTAACGGCTAGGATTGGTCCCACAGTAAAAAATGACTTATTTATCTAAATTTTTAAATAAAGCGCTACCACAGCGCCCAGTGTAATCGCTGAGTTCCAGCAATCATGTCAAATTAAGAAGAATGTTATTTCTTGGAGTCCAATTGTGTCATTTATCACATTTATAAGGTCAAAGTCCAAAATCAGTTCAATTAAGCCCCACAGTCAATCGTTTCACTGTTAAAAGCGATGCAACCTAGTAATATCAGAAAAATATCGCTAAATACATGTTAGTACGAATATGTGACGCAACCGTTGTAACTCAAACGGACTGATACCGTTAGAAAGTCAATGAAATGTAGTTTATGAAACCGTCTCTATTTTTTCAGCGCGCGCTAACGGCTAGGATTGGTCCCACAGTAAAAAATGACTTATTTATCTAAATTTTTAAATAAAGCGCTACCACAGCGCCCAGTGTAATCGCTGAGTTCCAGCAATCATGTCAAATTAAGAAGAATGTTATTTCTTGGAGTCCAATTGTGTCATTTATCACATTTATAAGGTCAAAGTCCAAAATCAGTTCAATTAAGCCCCACAGTCAATCGTTTCACTGTTAAAAGCGATGCAACCTAGTAATATCAGAAAAATATCGCTAAATACATGTTAGTACGAATATGTGACGCAACCGTTGTAACTCAAACGGACTGATACCGTTAGAAAGTCAATGAAATGTAGTTTATGAAACCGTCTCTATTTTTTCAGCGCGCGCTAACGGCTAGGATTGGTCCCACAGTAAAAAATGACTTATTTATCTAAATTTTTAAATAAAGCGCTACCACAGCGCCCAGTGTAATCGCTGAGTTCCAGCAATCATGTCAAATTAAGAAGAATGTTATTTCTTGGAGTCCAATTGTGTCATTTATCACATTTATAAGGTCAAAGTCCAAAATCAGTTCAATTAAGCCCCACAGTCAATCGTTTCACTGTTAAAAGCGATGCAACCTAGTAATATCAGAAAAATATCGCTAAATACATGTTAGTACGAATATGTGACGCAACCGTTGTAACTCAAACGGACTGATACCGTTAGAAAGTCAATGAAATGTAGTTTATGAAACCGTCTCTATTTTTTCAGCGCGCGCTAACGGCTAGGATTGGTCCCACAGTAAAAAATGACTTATTTATCTAAATTTTTAAATAAAGCGCTACCACAGCGCCCAGTGTAATCGCTGAGTTCCAGCAATCATGTCAAATTAAGAAGAATGTTATTTCTTGGAGTCCAATTGTGTCATTTATCACATTTATAAGGTCAAAGTCCAAAATCAGTTCAATTAAGCCCCACAGTCAATCGTTTCACTGTTAAAAGCGATGCAACCTAGTAATATCAGAAAAATATCGCTAAATACATGTTAGTACGAATATGTGACGCAACCGTTGTAACTCAAACGGACTGATACCGTTAGAAAGTCAATGAAATGTAGTTTATGAAACCGTCTCTATTTTTTCAGCGCGCGCTAACGGCTAGGATTGGTCCCACAGTAAAAAATGACTTATTTATCTAAATTTTTAAATAAAGCGCTACCACAGCGCCCAGTGTAATCGCTGAGTTCCAGCAATCATGTCAAATTAAGAAGAATGTTATTTCTTGGAGTCCAATTGTGTCATTTATCACATTTATAAGGTCAAAGTCCAAAATCAGTTCAATTAAGCCCCACAGTCAATCGTTTCACTGTTAAAAGCGATGCAACCTAGTAATATCAGAAAAATATCGCTAAATACATGTTAGTACGAATATGTGACGCAACCGTTGTAACTCAAACGGACTGATACCGTTAGAAAGTCAATGAAATGTAGTTTATGAAACCGTCTCTATTTTTTCAGCGCGCTAACGGCTAGGATTGGTCCCACAGTAAAAAATGACTTATTTATCTAAATTTTTAAATAAAGCGCTACCACAGCGCCCAGTGTAATCGCTGAGTTCCAGCAATCATGTCAAATTAAGAAGAATGTTATTTCTTGGAGTCCAATTGTGTCATTTATCACATTTATAAGGTCAAAGTCCAAAATCAGTTCAATTAAGCCCCACAGTCAATCGTTTCACTGTTAAAAGCGATGCAACCTAGTAATATCAGAAAAATATCGCTAAATACATGTTAGTACGAATATGTGACGCAACCGTTGTAACTCAAACGGACTGATACCGTTAGAAAGTCAATGAAATGTAGTTTATGAAACCGTCTCTATTTTTTCAGCGCGCGCTAACGGCTAGGATTGGTCCCACAGTAAAAAATGACTTATTTATCTAAATTTTTAAATAAAGCGCTACCACAGCGCCCAGTGTAATCGCTGAGTTCCAGCAATCATGTCAAATTAAGAAGAATGTTATTTCTTGGAGTCCAATTGTGTCATTTATCACATTTATAAGGTCAAAGTCCAAAATCAGTTCAATTAAGCCCCACAGTCAATCGTTTCACTGTTAAAAGCGATGCAACCTAGTAATATCAGAAAAATATCGCTAAATACATGTTAGTACGAATATGTGACGCAACCGTTGTAACTCAAACGGACTGATACCGTTAGAAAGTCAATGAAATGTAGTTTATGAAACCGTCTCTATTTTTTCAGCGCGCTAACGGCTAGGATTGGTCCCACAGTAAAAAATGACTTATTTATCTAAATTTTTAAATAAAGCGCTACCACAGCGCCCAGTGTAATCGCTGAGTTCCAGCAATCATGTCAAATTAAGAAGAATGTTATTTCTTGGAGTCCAATTGTGTCATTTATCACATTTATAAGGTCAAAGTCCAAAATCAGTTCAATTAAGCCCCACAGTCAATCGTTTCACTGTTAAAAGCGATGCAACCTAGTAATATACGAATATGTGACGCAACCGTTGTAACTCAAACGGACTGATACCGTTAGAAAGTCAATGAAATGTAGTTTATGAAACCGTCTCTATTTTTTCAGCGCGCGCTAACGGCTAGGATTGGTCCCACAGTAAAAAATGACTTATTTATCTAAATTTTTAAATAAAGCGCTACCACAGCGCCCAGTGTAATCGCTGAGTTCCAGCAATCATGTCAAATTAAGAAGAATGTTATTTCTTGGAGTCCAATTGTGTCATTTATCACATTTATAAGGTCAAAGTCCAAAATCAGTTCAATTAAGCCCCACAGTCAATCGTTTCACTGTTAAAAGCGATGCAACCTAGTAATATACGAATATGTGACGCAACCGTTGTAACTCAAACGGACTGATACCGTTAGAAAGTCAATGAAATGTAGTTTATGAAACCGTCTCTATTTTTTCAGCGCGCGCTAACGGCTAGGATTGGTCCCACAGTAAAAAATGACTTATTTATCTAAATTTTTAAATAAAGCGCTACCACAGCGCCCAGTGTAATCGCTGAGTTCCAGCAATCATG
Organism: Hydractinia echinata; assembly: GCA_030067915.1. Lineage (NCBI taxonomy): Eukaryota > Metazoa > Cnidaria > Hydrozoa > Anthoathecata > Hydractiniidae > Hydractinia > Hydractinia echinata. The sequence continues at coordinate 20,192 of JASGCC010002697.1, forward strand.
TCAAATTAAGAAGAATGTTATTTCTTGGAGTCCAATTGTGTCATTTATCACATTTATAAGGTCAAAGTCCAAAATCAGTTCAATTAAGCCCCACAGTCAATCGTTTCACTGTTAAAAGCGATGCAACCTAGTAATATCAGAAAAATATCGCTAAATACATGTTAGTACGAATATGTGACGCAACCGTTGTAACTCAAACGGACTGATACCGTTAGAAAGTCAATGAAATGTAGTTTATGAAACCGTCTCTATTTTTCAGCGCGCTAACGGCTAGGATTGGTCCCACAGTAAAAAATGACTTATTTATCTAAATTTTTAAATAAAGCGCTACCACAGCGCCCAGTGTAATCGCTGAGTTCCAGCAATCATGTCAAATTAAGAAGAATGTTATTTCTTGGAGTCCAATTGTGTCATTTATCACATTTATAAGGTCAAAGTCCAAAATCAGTTCAATTAAGCCCCACAGTCAATCGTTTCACTGTTAAAAGCGATGCAACCTAGTAATATCAGAAAAATATCGCTAAATACATGTTGTACGAATATGTGACGCAACCGTTGTAACTCAAACGGACTGATACCGTTAGAAAGTCAATGAAATGTAGTTTATGAAACCGTCTCTATTTTTTCAGCGCGCGCTAACGGCTAGGATTGGTCCCACAGTAAAAAATGACTTATTTATCTAAATTTTTAAATAAAGCGCTACCACAGCGCCCAGTGTAATCGCTGAGTTCCAGCAATCATGTCAAATTAAGAAGAATGTTATTTCTTGGAGTCCAATTGTGTCATTTATCACATTTATAAGGTCAAAGTCCAAAATCAGTTCAATTAAGCCCCACAGTCAATCGTTTCACTGTTAAAAGCGATGCAACCTAGTAATATCAGAAAAATATCGCTAAATACATGTTGTACGAATATGTGACGCAACCGTTGTAACTCAAACGGACTGATACCGTTAGAAAGTCAATGAAATGTAGTTTATGAAACCGTCTCTATTTTTTCAGCGCGCGCTAACGGCTAGGATTGGTCCCACAGTAAAAAATGACTTATTTATCTAAATTTTTAAATAAAGCGCTACCACAGCGCCCAGTGTAATCGCTGAGTTCCAGCAATCATGTCAAATTAAGAAGAATGTTATTTCTTGGAGTCCAATTGTGTCATTTATCACATTTATAAGGTCAAAGTCCAAAATCAGTTCAATTAAGCCCCACAGTCAATCGTTTCACTGTTAAAAGCGATGCAACCTAGTAATATCAGAAAAATATCGCTAAATACATGTTGTACGAATATGTGACGCAACCGTTGTAACTCAAACGGACTGATACCGTTAGAAAGTCAATGAAATGTAGTTTATGAAACCGTCTCTATTTTTCAGCGCGCTAACGGCTAGGATTGGTCCCACAGTAAAAAATGACTTATTTATCTAAATTTTTAAATAAAGCGCTACCACAGCGCCCAGTGTAATCGCTGAGTTCCAGCAATCATGTCAAATTAAGAAGAATGTTATTTCTTGGAGTCCAATTGTGTCATTTATCACATTTATAAGGTCAAAGTCCAAAATCAGTTCAATTAAGCCCCACAGTCAATCGTTTCACTGTTAAAAGCGATGCAACCTAGTAATATCAGAAAAATATCGCTAAATACATGTTGTACGAATATGTGACGCAACCGTTGTAACTCAAACGGACTGATACCGTTAGAAAGTCAATGAAATGTAGTTTATGAAACCGTCTCTATTTTTTCAGCGCGCTAACGGCTAGGATTGGTCCCACAGTAAAAAATGACTTATTTATCTAAATTTTTAAATAAAGCGCTACCACAGCGCCCAGTGTAATCGCTGAGTTCCAGCAATCATGTCAAATTAAGAAGAATGTTATTTCTTGGAGTCCAATTGTGTCATTTATCACATTTATAAGGTCAAAGTCCAAAATCAGTTCAATTAAGCCCCACAGTCAATCGTTTCACTGTTAAAAGCGATGCAACCTAGTAATATCAGAAAAATATCGCTAAATACATGTTGTACGAATATGTGACGCAACCGTTGTAACTCAAACGGACTGATACCGTTAGAAAGTCAATGAAATGTAGTTTATGAAACCGTCTCTATTTTTTCAGCGCGCGCTAACGGCTAGGATTGGTCCCACAGTAAAAAATGACTTATTTATCTAAATTTTTAAATAAAGCGCTACCACAGCGCCCAGTGTAATCGCTGAGTTCCAGCAATCATGTCAAATTAAGAAGAATGTTATTTCTTGGAGTCCAATTGTGTCATTTATCACATTTATAAGGTCAAAGTCCAAAATCAGTTCAATTAAGCCCCACAGTCAATCGTTTCACTGTTAAAAGCGATGCAACCTAGTAATATCAGAAAAATATCGCTAAATACATGTTGTACGAATATGTGACGCAACCGTTGTAACTCAAACGGACTGATACCGTTAGAAAGTCAATGAAATGTAGTTTATGAAACCGTCTCTATTTTTCAGCGCGCGCTAACGGCTAGGATTGGTCCCACAGTAAAAAATGACTTATTTATCTAAATTTTTAAATAAAGCGCTACCACAGCGCCCAGTGTAATCGCTGAGTTCCAGCAATCATGTCAAATTAAGAAGAATGTTATTTCTTGGAGTCCAATTGTGTCATTTATCACATTTATAAGGTCAAAGTCCAAAATCAGTTCAATTAAGCCCACAGTCAATCGTTTCACTGTTAAAAGCGATGCAACCTAGTAATATCAGAAAAATATCGCTAAATACATGTTGTACGAATATGTGACGCAACCGTTGTAACTCAAACGGACTGATACCGTTAGAAAGTCAATGAAATGTAGTTTATGAAACCGTCTCTATTTTTTCAGCGCGCGCTAACGGCTAGGATTGGTCCCACAGTAAAAAATGACTTATTTATCTAAATTTTTAAATAAAGCGCTACCACAGCGCCCAGTGTAATCGCTGAGTTCCAGCAATCATGTCAAATTAAGAAGAATGTTATTTCTTGGAGTCCAATTGTGTCATTTATCACATTTATAAGGTCAAAGTCCAAAATCAGTTCAATTAAGCCCACAGTCAATCGTTTCACTGTTAAAAGCGATGCAACCTAGTAATATCAGAAAAATATCGCTAAATACATGTTGTACGAATATGTGACGCAACCGTTGTAACTCAAACGGACTGATACCGTTAGAAAGTCAATGAAATGTAGTTTTGAAACCGTCTCTATTTTTCAGCGCGCGCTAACGGCTAGGATTGGTCCCACAGTAAAAAATGACTTATTTATCTAAATTTTTAAATAAAGCGCTACCACAGCGCCCAGTGTAATCGCTGAGTTCCAGCAATCATGTCAAATTAAGAAGAATGTTATTTCTTGGAGTCCAATTGTGTCATTTATCACATTTATAAGGTCAAAGTCCAAAATCAGTTCAATTAAGCCCACAGTCAATCGTTTCACTGTTAAAAGCGATGCAACCTAGTAATATCAGAAAAATATCGCTAAATACATGTTGTACGAATATGTGACGCAACCGTTGTAACTCAAACGGACTGATACCGTTAGAAAGTCAATGAAATGTAGTTTATGAAACCGTCTCTATTTTTTCAGCGCGCTAACGGCTAGGATTGGTCCCACAGTAAAAAATGACTTATTTATCTAAATTTTTAAATAAAGCGCTACCACAGCGCCCAGTGTAATCGCTGAGTTCCAGCAATCATGTCAAATTAAGAAGAATGTTATTTCTTGGAGTCCAATTGTGTCATTTATCACATTTATAAGGTCAAAGTCCAAAATCAGTTCAATTAAGCCCACAGTCAATCGTTTCACTGTTAAAAGCGATGCAACCTAGTAATATCAGAAAAATATCGCTAAATACATGTTACGAATATGTGACGCAACCGTTGTAACTCAAACGGACTGATACCGTTAGAAAGTCAATGAAATGTAGTTTATGAAACCGTCTCTATTTTTCAGCGCGCTAACGGCTAGGATTGGTCCCACAGTAAAAAATGACTTATTTATCTAAATTTTTAAATAAAGCGCTACCACAGCGCCCAGTGTAATCGCTGAGTTCCAGCAATCATGTCAAATTAAGAAGAATGTTATTTCTTGGAGTCCAATTGTGTCATTTATCACATTTATAAGGTCAAAGTCCAAAATCAGTTCAATTAAGCCCCACAGTCAATCGTTTCACTGTTAAAAGCGATGCAACCTAGTAATATCAGAAAAATATCGCTAAATACATGTTGTACGAATATGTGACGCAACCGTTGTAACTCAAACGGACTGATACCGTTAGAAAGTCAATGAAATGTAGTTTATGAAACCGTCTCTATTTTTTCAGCGCGCGCTAACGGCTAGGATTGGTCCACAGTAAAAAATGACTTATTTATCTAAATTTTTAAATAAAGCGCTACCACAGCGCCCAGTGTAATCGCTGAGTTCCAGCAATCATGTCAAATTAAGAAGAATGTTATTTCTTGGAGTCCAATTGTGTCATTTACACATTTATAAGGTCAAAGTCCAAAATCAGTTCAATTAAGCCCACAGTCAATCGTTTCACTGTTAAAAGCGATGCAACCTAGTAATATCAGAAAAATATCGCTAAATACATGTTGTACGAATATGTGACGCAACCGTTGTAACTCAAACGGACTGATACCGTTAGAAAGTCAATGAAATGTAGTTTATGAAACCGTCTCTATTTTTCAGCGCGCGCTAACGGCTAGGATTGGTCCCACAGTAAAAAATGACTTATTTATCTAAATTTTTAAATAAAGCGCTACCACAGCGCCCAGTGTAATCGCTGAGTTCCAGCAATCATGTCAAATTAAGAAGAATGTTATTTCTGGAGTCCAATTGTCTCATTTATCACATTTATAAGGTCAAGTCCAAAATCAGTTCAATTAAGCCCCACAGTCAATCGTTTCACTGTTAAAAGCGATGCAACCTAGTAATATCAGAAAAATATCGCTAAATACATGTTGTACGAATATGTGACGCAACCGTTGTAACTCAAACGGACTGATACCGTTAGAAAGTCAATGAAATGTAGTTTATGAAACCGTCTCTATTTTTCAGCGCGCGCTAACGGCTAGGATTGGTCCCACAGTAAAAAATGACTTATTTATCTAAATTTTTAAATAAAGCGCTACCACAGCGCCCAGTGTAATCGCTGAGTTCCAGCAATCATGTCAAATTAAGAAGAATGTTATTTCTTGGAGTCCAATTGTGTCATTTATCACATTTATAAGGTCAAAGTCCAAAATCAGTTCAATTAAGCCCCACAGTCAATCGTTTCACTGTTAAAAGCGATGCAACCTAGTAATATCAGAAAAATATCGCTAAATACATGTTAGTACGAATATGTGACGCAACCGTTGTAACTCAAACGGACTGATACCGTTAGAAAGTCAATGAAATGTAGTTTTGAAACCGTCTCTATTTTTTCAGCGCGCGCTAACGCTAGGATTGGTCCCACAGTAAAAAATGACTTATTTATCTAAATTTTTAAATAAAGCGCTACCACAGCGCCCAGTGTAATCGCTGAGTTCCAGCAATCATGTCAAATTAAGAAAATGTTATTTCTTGGAGTCCAATTGTGTCATTTATCACATTTATAAGGTCAAAGTCCAAAATCAGTTCAATTAAGCCCACAGTCAATCGTTTCACTGTTAAAGCGATGCAACCTAGTAATATCAGAAAAATATCACTAAATACATTGGTACGAATATGTGACGCAACCGTTGTAACTCAAACGGACTGATACCGTTAGAAAGTCAATGAAATGTAGTTTTATGAAACCGTCTCTATTTTTCAGCGCGCTGCTAACGCTAGGATTGGTCCACAGTAAAAATGACTTATTTATCTAAATTTTTAAATAAAGCGCTACCACAGCGCCCAGTGTAATCGCTGAGTTCCAGCAATCATGTCAAATTAAGAAGAATGTTATTTCTTGAGTCCAATTGTGTCATTTATACATTTATAAGGTCAAAGTCCAAAATCAGTTCAATTAAGCCCCACAGTCAATCGTTTCACTGTTAAAAGCGATGCAACCTAGTAATATCAGAAAATATCGCTAAATACATGTTAGTACGAATATGTGACGCAACCGTTGTAACTCAAACGGACTGATACCGTTAGAAAGTCAATGAAATGTAGTTTATGAAACCGTCTCTATTTTTCAGCGCGCGCTAACAACGGCTAGGATTGGTCCCACAGTAAAAAATGACTTATTTATCTAAATTTTTAAATAAAGCGCTACCACAGCGCCCAGTGTAATCGCTGAGTTCCAGCAATCATGTCAAATTAAGAAGAATGTTATTTCTTGGAGTCCAATTGTGTCATTTATCACATTTATAAGGTCAAAGTCCAAAATCAGTTCAATTAAGCCCACAGTCAATCGTTTCACTGTTAAAAGCGATGCAACCTAGTAATATCAGAAAAATATCGCTAAATACATGTTAGTACGAATATGTGACGCAACCGTTGTAACTCAAACGGACTGATACCGTTAGAAAAGTCAATGAAATGTAGTTTATGAAACCGTCTCTATTTTTTCAGCGCGCGCTAACGGCTAGGATTGGTCCACAGTAAAAAATGACTTATTTATCTAAATTTTTAAATAAAGCGCTACCACAGCGCCCAGTGTAATCGCTGAGTTCCAGCAATCATGTCAAATTAAGAAGAATGTTATTTCTTGGAGTCCAATTGTGTCATTTATCACATTTATAAGGTCAAAGTCCAAAATCAGTTCAATTAAGCCCCACAGTCAATCGTTTCACTGTTAAAAGCGATGCAACCTAGTAATATCAGAAAAATATATAAATACATGTTGTACGAATATGTGACGCAACCGTTGTAACTCAAACGGACTGATACCGTTAGAAAGTCAATGAAATGTAGTTTGAAACCGTCTCTATTTTTCAGCGCGCGCTAACGGCTAGGATTGGTCCCACAGTAAAAAATGACTTATTTATCTAAATTTTTAAATAAAGCGCTACCACAGCGCCCAGTGTAATCGCTGAGTTCCAGCAATCAT